>ML210338.1:7031-28727 GCA_004369085.1 Coprinopsis marcescibilis
TTGTGGACACTATGGACACAACATGGACACAACATGGAGACACAGTGGACACATTATGAGGAGTGTACGAGGAGTGTATGTACACCTGTGGGCCAGTGTTAAGTGTAGCAAATTGAAGTTCTTTACCATTGATGTCGACTGGAATATCACTGTGGAAGCCCCCAAAAAAGACGTGGAGTGGACATGGGTCTCCCAAGAGGTCCGCAACGTGACTGGAATCCAAGGATATATCCTCGTTCATGACACTGGAGGCTTCATCTACAAATACACGATTAATTTCATCGGAGAGTAGACGGGACATTATTGGTTTGCCGATGAGATGGGTGAATGGTATCTTGTTGTTAAGAGGGCCAATGACTATACTCCCCATTTTATTTGGTACAACTCAAATAAGCCGGCAATAAAGCAGGTTGCATATTTGTCAGACAACTGGGAGTAAAGTAATCTTTTTAGTAACGTCTTCTCTGTAAAGTAGGGTTGGATGTTCTTTGAGCTTTGCTTTAACCATTCAAATTGCAAGCTGGTGAGCTCTTTTGATAGGACAAACCCTTCTGAATTGGATTGCATTGTTTCCTGAGAGGTCTCAGGTATAAATCGTGCGCATTCAAATCTCACTCCTCACTGGGACATTATGCTACGCCTTTCAAGTTACTTAAGGTAGAGGGTGTTATTTAATCCATTAGATATCTCTGTGGGCATCAGACTCCTACCCACCTATAGACTCCTGATCTAGTTTCAACTTTTTACCAAGGTGAGTAGGTATCCAGCATGACTGACGCAAAGAATCTTCCGACTAGACTAGTTTGGCTGAATCAGTGCTTTCTACTCCCATTGAGCCTCATACGTCGACTCATAATTCAGGCCTCAGCTGCCTTGCCTCTATAGTCGCATGTGATTCTAATTCTGATAAAGTAAAGTCTGATAATGATCACAACAATGACGAGAGCAATGGGCAACATCTGACAACGACTGGACACATGAGCCCTTTTGCAGCAGGTGTAATGTTACAAGCTCCCGTGTCTTTGATTCATTCAGATTACCCTGAGAGAAGTCAATTAATCTGGGCATATAAGATATCTAATACGCTGAAAATGTGCCGAACTCACCCACAACATTGTCTATCATGCCACAAGAAGAGTTTTCGCTTCCCTCAGATGCTCTCATCAGTGACATTCAATGCTTGGGCAACGGTGACCAACTCGAAGATGGCGTCTCAGAAAATGGGGCTCCATACCAAGTGGGTGTCAGGGTGTTTTCAACCCCGGAGGGCCTAGATATGTCTTTCGGCACACCAGCGCCATCGAAGCTCTCGCTTCCGTCCCTGTCCCCATCCCCACCCCAATCCAAGGTTCAACCCGCACCTGAAGCTACAGGAGCCGGGGACGTCCACATCCAAGCACACCCTGTTGTCCATAGACTCGACATCGACTGGCCGGTGACCGTAACAGGCTCGCAAGAGCGTCGCTGGACAGCCACAGGCCCCAAAGCCTACGCCATAGGCGTTGAAAGCTACATCCTCACCCACAACCCCAAAGCCCTCGTATACAAATACGCCTTGGACATATACATCTCACAAGTGGGGTGGTTCACTTTCAAGGACGAGGAGGGCGACACGTACAAGCTGAATGTGACCGGTTGGTCTCTGACTCAGCGGTCCCGCGGCAGCATCCGCTACATCTGCTTTAATTCGAAAAAGGCGACAATTAAACATGTTACTTGGACACCGCAGTATATCATACAGTAAATAACCTCCGAAATGCATGTGTGTTATTGGTTGCTTTTGGCTCTTGCACTGTTCTGTTGAAAGACCTGAACTGTATTTTTTGGTCGTTTTGCTGGTGTCACTGCGCAGCATGGGGAAATGGTGACTCTGGTTCCTGTACTGCTGGCTACTTTAGGTTATTTTATAGTAAATGGCCTTGTTAATTATGACCAACTTTGTTACGAGGCTTCAGTATGCATTGCTTGGGAGGGTGCCATAGATAGCATCTATGTACCCAGCTTCTAAATATCAGTGCATAGCCTGTAATATGTCTGGGCCGGTGCGGGCGCTTTAACGTTTAGAGTGGAATTCGGCATGTATTCACCTGAACCCATGTGACCTTTACGCAGGTTCTTCACCATCAGATAGCAGATGATAGACTGAATGTACGCAGGGAAGGTAGCGTTTCTGATTTCCGGGTCCCTCAATGGGGCTTGAGTGAAGATTCGAAAGGTATATCACTTCAGGTACACTTTCAATTCCATCGATCAACTGACGACGATTACCCTCTCTCCTCTCTGCCAACAGCTGTATCTTCCAATGTCACAGCGCACCGAATTCGACCATGTTCCACCTCCTTTGTCAGACGCCACTCAACAGCCACAACTTGGACCTTCAGACGACGATAATATCCACTTTGAAGAAGCGATGTCTGACAAAGGTGACCCATACAGAACTGAATTTGGAGGCAATGCTACCATAGATGGCGTCAGTTTTCCTATCGCTGTATTGATAAGCGGATGGAGCAGTGATAACTTGTACATCTGTTGACCTTGCAACGAAAGGCGACAACGGCGGGCTCAGAGCCTGCAACCACCGACACCTCCACGCCCGCGGCACCCAAGCCCATCGACGTCGCTGCCTCTGCATCCACCTCTACGACGCTCAGCTCCTTCGCAGCTCAATCCAGATCAAAAGCAGGTTCCATCAATGTCGACTGGCAAGTCACTGTGCAAGGCGGAATCACAAACAAGGTGAAATGCACACGGCTCTCCGACGAAGCGCGCAGCGCCACCACAATCCAAGGATACTTCATCATGCATGACAGCCCCGCATCTCTGCTCTACAAATACACACTCTACGTCATCGTTAAGAAGTCCGCGGACTATTGGTTCATTGATGAGGAGGGCGATCGGTATTCGATCCGTATCGTGAGGCCCAACAATGGGAAGACTCCCCATTTCATTTGGTACAACTCGAAGAAACCGGCCATAAACAGGTTGTGTATTTACTGCTAGAGTAGATACTACAAAGATCACAAACGATTATTCTAAGTTCTAACAAACAGGGGGATTACAAAGAAAACGCGAGTACCTGACATCTTGGGCTGTCCTTGACATTCGGCTGAGATAACAATCTCTCTTGTGAACGCAGGAGGGTCGACCAACATGGGAGATAAAAGATACAGTATTAAAACTATTGTCAACATGCCGAACTAAACAAGAATGGTAACTACCTCCCCCGTACACAATCTCCACACTTAACTCCCCACCCACCTCGTCTCCAACACCTTCAAATGCGCCATCCCACACGCCCCCACAGTCCAGTCCTTCAAACACCTATACTTTCTCTTCCCCCCACACCCCTCAACCGCACACACCCCCGGTCCTCGACCCGGTACACCTCCACCACCCTCCACATCCATCGGCACACCCGCCCCCAGCTCAAGCTGGCGCCTCCGCAACTGCAAACCCATCTGCATGTGCACATTCAGATCCGGTGCGCACTCGATCGCCTCCGCGCTTGGGTACTCCTCTGGGACCTCTCATTCAGGCAACGCGGACGCAGGAACACTGAAACTCATTACAATCTTCCTCTCCACTCTTCCCGGGGCGGATTTATCATTCTCCACATCCATCGCGTTCTCGTCTGCAACCGCCGTTTCGTTATCCTTGTGCTTATCGCTGGTTTTGACATCAGGATTGGCGTTTGGTGGTCCCCCACCTGCATCGACATCAACATCCACAACGCTCGACACCCACCTATACATAGTCGGTACCGGCACCTGCTCCACATATTCCTCCTCCTCCACATCCACATCCTCCTCCCTCCTCTACATCGCCCTGCTCAACCTCCTCGCCCTCGGCCTCCTCAATCGCCTCCTCCACAGCGGCGTTCTCATCCTTGGCGTTGGCGTTGGCAGAACGGCCTTGGCTTGCGCGATGGGTTGGGTGAAACAGGATACGACGCCGATAGGGGTTGAGCTGCGGGGGAATGGTGAGTCGGCCGTGCCCATCCTTCGTGCTCGAGGCCGGGTCTGTTTCTTGAGAAGCCGGTTGATCATCTCTGCCTGTAATAAACAGCGCAAACTTGAGTCAGAACATCGTCGCAGAGAACACGGACGCAGCGGGAACGTATGATGGTAGAAGCGATAGCAAGGTATCACGAAAGAAAAAGAAATCCTCACTTTCTCATCCTCCAACTTTTTCTCACTGAGATTCTTCCGCTTCCTCGCCGTCTCTTCCCTCTTCAACGGGAGTTCCATCTCAGAAAGGGGCTGCTTCCTCGGCCGACTGGATCCTTCGAGCGTGACGTGCGAGGAATCGACCATGCTAGCGAGACAGCCTGGCGGGTTGTCATGGGGCATGCGCTCCCGCCAGTTGCGCCCAAGGCAGAGCCAGAGGTGGACACGAGCTCGTCTTCGGACGAGGCGGCGGAGGGGTCGCTGTCACCGGGATTTAAGACTGATTCTTCAGATTCGACTTGCTCCCTCAAAGCTCGTGTTCTGATGTTGCGAGCTGGTGGCTTGACGACTCGAGGGGCAGCTGGTCGTTCTGGGAAAGGTATATGAGATATCAGGGTAGGCGATGGAGATAGGGAATTTAGAAACTCACTACGTGGTGATGCCTGCACTTTTCTGTTTCCTACGGCGTTGCCTCTTGCGCTATTTTGAGCTTGATCTTGAGCGGGCGCAGCCTGTTGCCCTTCTTCCGGCGTTGACTGCCTCTGGGAGCGTTGTACTACTAATCATCCTAGAGAGAAAAGTCAGACGGAGCAAGAGAAACCAGGGGGCGAGACATACGGCCCAAGCTCCGATTTGGTCCTCCATAGCGGCATTTTTATTCGACTCCTCGCCATTGCGGCCTGTGGGAATTGGCTGATCACCATACACGCTTACGAGGCGGGGAGTCTTGCTCCAATTGAGCCTTATCGCTAGCATCGCTGTGCGGAGCAGTGTTGGCATCGAGTGCTGTCGGGGGCGAGGCTGACGAAGGGACTGTTCCAGACTCGCTGGTGTCTTCGCTGTCCCTCCTCCGCTTCAGGGTGTTCGTTATCGCTATCGCTAGCATTGGCGGAGGTGATCGCGGCTGCTCTGTCGGTACCGTTGCTGCTGACGACATGGTTCTCTTGCAGACTCGTTCTGCCAATCTTCACTCGCTCCAGGGCCTTGTGCTTGAGATAATACTTGGAGCTGGCGAGCAGGGGCATCGGGGGCGAACATTTCAAAGTGGATGGCGTGATTTCTCGCTCTTAGTCTTGGTAGGCAACTGGGGCTGCACGGAGGTTGGCGATATAGAGAGTGAAAGGCATTGGGAGGAGACGACGATTTCCAAAGCCGAGTCTTTGTTTGCGTTGGGCCCCGTGCTGACGCTGACACTCTCGAAGAACACTGTACACGCAGCCAACGCAGATTTCTTGCGCAGGCTGAATGCGAACATGCGGTCGAATGGCATCCCGCAGTCTGTAAAGCCTTATATTGGTTATAAGTGGCAAAACTATTGTACTGACCAAAACAAGAGCCCCTCTGCACCTTGGACGTCTTGGGAAGAAGACAAGAAACAAAAAAGCAGATGGTCTCATCCTGCGGGTGTAGTGATGACGCCATCAGATCGGGGCACGCGTGTTTGGTCCGATATTCTGTTTTGGGCGACCTCAATGACCATTTGTTTTGGACTGCTGCTACGCCCGTATCCGCTCGACCATCATAGCACCGTTTCAGGCAGCATGTCTGCCACAGCTTGACAGGCCAGTCCTCTTTGTAACCCGTACTCACTGGAAGCGTTTACCTGCCTCGACTATTGCCTACTCTGTTGTTAGCCTCTCGACAGCGCGCATTGGGCTCGTCTGGAACCGCCCCGTCCCTTTCACCTTTCAGCATGACACTTCCTATTATAGGACGCCCTCTCGCTACGGCCATCCCACCTCAAACCCACATTCCAGATCAGCTTTAGCTTATGTGTTACCAGCTAGATATCTTCCTAACCGGTAACGCTTAAGGCCATTCTAGATCGCCAGCAAAGTGTGCAACACGATCAAGGCTCAAGATATACGCACTCTTGATACTGCTTTGGGCCCCTATGCAAGATTCTCCATGGCTCTTGCTAGTGATTCAGTAATCCAGAGTGCGGACTAGCGAAAAAGGATGGGCAGATCATTGTACAGTCCCCTGATCCATTCCGTTCATATCATCCGTCCGCTCCGTCGTCAACCTCCAGCTAACACGATTATGCACTCAAATCCAACCCCACAGGCAGGTTCACCCCTCCCTACCAGCCAGTGTGATTTGGGCTCGACTGGGACCCCAATCCGACAGCCCCATCCATATGGCCTTTTAACAGCACGACATTGTGTAATGAGCCCTCTCGCTTCGGCCATCCCCCAGCAAAACCGACGTTCCAGATCAGCTTGAGTTTAAGTGATACCAGGTGGATATCTCACCACAAAGCGTACAAAGTCGTGCTAAATGTATATGTATGCAGATAACCTCACCATCCCCTCTCAATCACGCTCGATATCCGCACTCTTAAATAATGAGTGACGGCTGCCAACTGCTTCGTCTTTCGGTCGCTAAGGAAGTTTCACTCGTGATTCACCAATATAGAGTACGGACTACCGAAGACAGATAGGTACAAGACGAACCTCCAGCCCCACGAAACAGGCTGCCGTCGTCGCCCGATCTCCAGACCATCATGCGAGTCCCTGATCCATTCCCGTTCACATCAGCTCATCCGCTTTGTCGTCAGCCTCGCCCTAACGCAAATTTAAGCTCGAACCCAACCCTCCTTCTTTAGCACCACAACACGTCAGATTATGGAACCACCACCCCGGATGGCGTGGTTCAACTTTCACTACTGCCATCACCCTATGCGCTAAATATACAATCTCTCTGTACAGTGTAGCCCCTTCTTACTGTTTCTAATCTATCTACTCTGGCCCTATCGTGCTCTGATCCTTTTCTGACCGTAGCCCTCCTTACTAGGGCATGTCCACTGTATTGGACAGGTCAGTTCTCCCTGTAACCCATGCTCGCTGCTAGATCTGTTCCAGATGATCATTGGACAATCCAGACGCACTCGAACTACAAGTCAACCCATGAACTACATGCATCGGCTAGAATCTAGCGCAAATTTATGACCTTGCCATGACCCCTACGGAGGTTATACCTACTGCTGTCGGCCTCATAACTCTTTACGGTCCTCAGGGCATCAGTTGAAAAAATAAAATGCATATCATCACATACGGTTGTCGATGCTATATTGGCATTGAATTTTGTCTGGCAACTCTGTTTTGTCATTTGTGCTGGTTCGGTCTTCTCAGGCTGAAGATAAAAACCAGAGCATTAAGTAGTGTTGGTGACTGCCACGCATGTCACCCTCGCAGATTTGAATGCTGAGCTCCATTCTTGCTACACGTGTAAACTGCGAGGATACAACGGGAGGAGTTGCGGTGCATGCTGAAGCCTGAGGGTATGTACGATAGGTTGGGGTTCGCATTTTCGTGCCAATCAGACTACATTTCTGGGCCCCGGCCCGTAACAGGGTTGAATATTCGACTGGAACCTCGCTTTATTGAACCACCAAATCTATCCTCCGCAGCATGCTGGTCCCTGGACTCACCCACAAACTGCTCAGCATTGTTACTGTTATGAGAGAAGAAGGGTCGACTTTGGTACCTGGCTACATATCAGTTTGCTTGCATTATATTCATGGGCCTCCGCTTTTCATCACTACGCGTCTATTTAACTGATTCCGCAAAGTGGTTGAGGCCAAGAATCAAGAAACAAGAGACGGTACGATGATGTCATGCAATTATGTCCACTGCCCCATGTCCCATCCTGATTCAAAAGTCCCATCATCCCTTGTCCACCCCAATGCACGATGCACACTGATATATAGTCTGCATCCAAATCGAATAGACTCTTCCGCACACATGTAGTATGCATGCACAGAGCGAGGCTTGAGCGAAGCATGTTTCATCCCGCTGGATTCGGAGTGAGGGATGACGCAATCTGATAATCAGGTCTTGAAACGTGTAAGACGCCATCAGACCTGAAACACGTTGTGCTGTGTTTCGTCCCTTTCCGAGTCAGTCTGCGGATCTCTTCTCTCTCTAACTGCTCCTCCGCTCACGCGACTCTGTCGCACATTGTCTTCAATAGTCACATCGTTTATACTCCTACACTTGTATGCGCAATAAGTATAGTTCCCTTACGGTAGTGCTCAAACTCAATCAAGGAGGATTGTTGCAACTGCAAGTATGACACGGTTTGTTTATCGCCCACCACCACCTTCGTTGAAAGTAATCTCAATGAAAACTTCCTCTTATATTGTTCTCTGGGCTCCAACCCGAAAACCAAGCGCTCATTCGAGGCGTTCTCGAAGTGAACCATGCTAACCATCAGATCGATTATCATCTGAGTATGGTCGATGACGGAGACTAAGTATGGCTTGAATACCACATAGCTCCAGGATTCGCTCACTTTATTATAATTTGTCGTTATTCCGCATCAAGATTCAACTCTTGACCTTAAGAACATTGTAAACTCAAGAGGTGTGGCCCTGATGATCACATCCGAACATGCACCAAACGCGTGGAACGGTGTTGCCTTGCAATGTGTGAGCCTTGAGGTGCCTGATTTCACTTCTGATAGAGTGGGATCCCTGAGTGCTTGGCTCGTGTGTTTCATTTTATATGTTCAAAGCTGTTCTGAGATCCATTTTTGCACTTTGCCTCATCGTCGACACCAGCTGCTGCTCTAAACAAGATTTATCATGCAACTGCACTGCATCTTTGCTACAAGCATGCGCTGGGCTAACAACGGTCAAGTGTGCCGTTGAGTCCGAATTCAACCATGCGGTCGCACAGCATCCTGCAGGGCGTCAATTCGTTAGACTATTTATTAGCGAGGAGGCGAATGCACTGACCACTACAAGAGCCCCTCACCAACCAACTAACCTTCTACTACTTGTAACTTGGCTGTCTTTCAAGAGATGAAAAAGCGTTTCTGCGTGTTTTTTTTTTCTTTTGCGCTCTTCCCCGACTATTCCCTTTGCTCTTTGACGTTGTCGGGTCGTTCCGTGGTACCCTTGGTATATGCGTATGCATATGTCCAGCACGCCTTGGGAGGGACTCAGACGTGGTTGTTGCAGCCTGCAGGGAGCCTGAGAGTGGCAAGAGCTTTGTTCGCATCACTCATCAGCTTAGAGTAGTCAGTCCCTCGAGATATCGAATATCCATAGAATTTCTCACGGACATTGGAATCTCGATTCATTCATGATCACTTACGCTGTGATACATTAGTGGTTCAAAGCCACGCCGAATCGCTGTACGTGTCAGCTGAGGCCTCTTAATGAATCCATAGCACCTCTTCTTGTGTTTACTGGAGCTTCTGCCCTGCTTCAGAGTCTGTGAGTGGGATCCTCATCATCACTTCAACTAATTCGCGCTGAATTTGAATATGCTACGAGAGCAGCACTGCCATTGATTCGGATCAGTCGCCGATTCAGCCATTGGTAAGCCTATCTTCGGAGCTGATCGACCGCTGATCGCCATTGGCCTGCGCCCCTGCACCAGAACTCAGGCCGCTCGAAAGTTACCGCTGGACAGAAACACAGTCCTATTGAATACCACTGATAGACCATCCAGAGAGTACGCTGAAAGCCAAGCACTAAAACTAGAGAGTGGGAGAAGGTGAGTATATAGATATTAGAGACAAACATCAAGATGTATGTTAAGTGGGAACAGAGAACCATACTGGGAGGCTTGTGTCAAACTGTCACAGACTGATAAATTAATCCTTCAACAGGAAGACTGCGGCCTACCGCTACACATATGTACGCCCGTCACTCCATACAGTTGATGATGTGCGCCAAGATTTCATTGTGGCTTTTGGCGCGAAACATACCTGCGCCCCTGTCGATGAATTCTTTCCACACCTTCAATCGAAGCTCCTGCTCCCGCTCCAGCGCCAGATTCCGCGCCTTCTCATTTAGAAGGACTGTGTCCCACTGCGTGGTGACCAGGGCGACATTATGGAAGGACTCGCGGCCGCACATCCTCTGGAACATCTCCAGGTTCGTCAACATCGATTTATGCATACGCTTCTGAGAAATGTCCTCCATATACACAATCCCTGCAACGGTCATGTCCTGCGGGTAGCTGAAAAGAGAGTGAGAGAATGTATAATTTTAGGATTTAAAATGAGCTTACTGCTTGGCCATCCATGAAGATACTCTCCGCAAGATAACCGAGTCGTCGGCATTATAGGTATCGTCAAATCCAGGTGTGTCTATGAAAACGATGTTCCTGGAGCTTAGACCGGGATACCTCCCGGCGAGGTATGAGGGCATTGTCATCTTGACTGCCTGGGGATCTTGGGTGCATGACTTGAGCCCGTGTCCCACAACCGCATCTATGCGTCCTGTGACGGCGTTTATGAACTACATGTACTCGATTAGAATCTCAAAGACGCTAGCGCAAATTCTTGACGCCTACCGAGCTTTTACCCACTCCCGTTAGCCCTATAACGCTTTAAAGCCGCCAACATGTCACTGTCAGCTGTGCTCACAGACCACGGTAGTCAATTTAACTTACGGGATGATGATGTCGTCCCTGCTATACTCGTCGCGATGTCGCCGGATCTTGAACGGTTTGAAAACCCGACTCCAGAGTTTTCTTTTCGAATTGGCTTCGTCGGTCGACTTGTTTTTTGCCATGGAGGACTCGGATGGGCTGGTGGAGGTCACAGAATTGGACTGCAGCATAATATATAGTAGATATTTTTGTTCTCCATGCAGTATGCAAGCTGCGAGCCTCGAGGACAGTGAATTTCTGCCCAGCCAGGCAGGAGCAGCGCGCACAAATATGAATAAACCAGAAGTTCGTGCCAGCCACATGTTCGTTTTTAACCCACTTCCGCCCCTCATGAGGCCGAAAAAATTGGCAAATCGACTCATACGGGATTTTTAGCTCTCTTAAGTTTTGTTGCCAGGACGCGTTTGGCGCGGAAATCGAACAGGTGGTTGGAACACAGTACTGGTTAGGGATATTACATGGTACATATCTAGTGATAATCTGAATCTCTGTGATCTGATCCTCGAATGTCGAATCACGTAACTCAGTTTCAGGCTCTCGAAACTCGCGTCCAAAAATGGTTGATGGGTCCAGGGTTTTGTCCTGGCTTCTCACACGAAACAGTGCCCACAACCCTATCCTCCCCCACTCGTAGAATTCCCAAAAACCTTCGTTTTCACTACATCCTGAGACAACCTCATGAATTTTTTTTGCCACATCACAAGTCGGCTATGAGAAACACAGTACCTACACAGCACCCTCATCGCCTGCATCCGACCATTCCAGGAACGGGCTGCCCGTAGTATCCTTCTCTGCGGTCGCCGGTTGCTTGCCAAGGCCCTCCCGCTCACTGACAGAACGTCGTCCTGATACAACCAACGCTGCGCCATCCGGGTTGCTTCAATCTTCAATGTGACGTTTCGTACCGCAAGGCTAGCCTATCGATTGCCAGACGGAGGTCCCGCGGCCCAGTGCCTCCCACGTACGTACAGCCTGGATAATTTCTTAAACGGTTAGGCTTGTCGTTCAGGTGGTCCAGAGCTCACCGAAAGTCCTTCTGAAGTTCAGAAGGTTACAGGAGAACCTTTGTGATTAAATCTAGGCGCCTCAGCCCTGGTGAACCGTGATAATCGCCATGAAGCTTGACTGAGTCACCCATGTGGTATGGTATACGAAACATACTACAAGAAATACATTGTATTGCTTTGTGACCACGATCACAAGCTGAAAATTATATAACCGGTCAGCTCTAGAGTCCACCCCCACCTCACAGTCTTCGAATCAAGCAAGTAGCCAGTACAGCCCATCGTCAACATCTAACTCCCTACCCACCTCGTCTCCAACGCCTTCAAATGCGCCATCCCACACGCTCCCACCGTCCAATCCTTCACACACCGATCCTTTCTCTTCCCCCCACACCCCTCAACCGCACACACCCCCGGTCCTCGACCCGGCACGCCCCCACCACCCTCCACATCCATCGGCACACCCGCCCCCAGCTCGAGCTGGCGCCTCCGCACCCGCAAACCCATCTGCATCCGCACATTCGGATCCGGTTCGCACTCGATCGCTTCCGCGCTGGGGTACTCTTCCGGGACCTCCCACCCAGGAAATGCGGACGCAGGAACACTGAAACTCATCACAATCTTCCTCTCCACTCTTCCCGGGGCGGATTTATCATTCTCCACATCCATCGCATTCTCGTCTGCAACCGCCGTTGCGTTATCCTTGTCCTTGTCGCCGGGTTTGACATCGGGATTGGGATTGACGTTGGCGTGGTGGTCCCTGCCCGCACCAACATCAACATCCACAACCCTCGACACCCACCTATACATAGTCGGTACCGGCACCTGCTCCACGTCCACATCCTCCTCCCCATCCTCCACATCGCCCTGCTCGACCTCCTCGCCCTCGCCCTCCATTCGTCTCCTCCACAGCGGCGTTCTCATCCTTGGCCTTGACTTGCGCGATGGGTCGCGCGAAACGGGAGACGACACCGGTAGGGGTTGAGCTGCCATGGAATGGCGAGTCGGCCGTGCCCATCCTTCGTGCTTGAGGCCGGGTCTGTTTCTTAAGTAGTCGGTTGATCGTCTCTGCCTGTAATAAAAGAACATGGTCGCAGAGAAGAGGGCCGCAGCGGGAACGCATGATTGTAAAAGCGATAGCAAGGTATCGCAACAAGAAAAAGAGATGCTCACTTTCTCATCCTCCAACTTTTTCTCACTGAGATTCTTCCTCTTCCTCGCCGTTTCTTCCCTCTTCAAGGCCAGTTCCATCTCCGAGAGGGGCTGCTTCTTCGGCCGACTGGATTCTTCGAGCGTGACGTGCGACCATGCTAGCGAGGACTGGCTGTCGGGTTGTCATGGGGCGTGCGCTCCCGCCGGGTGCGCCCAAGGAAGAGCCAGCGGTGGACGCGAGCTTGTCTTCGGACGAGGCAGCGGAGCGGTCGCTGTCACTGGGATTTGAGACTGATTCTTCGGATTCGACTTGCTCCCTCAAAGCTCGTGTTCTAACGTTGCAAGCTGGTGGCTTGACAACTCGGAGGGCAGCTACTCGTTCTGGACAAAGGTAATGATATATAAGTGTTGGTGATGGCCTTGTGATTGAGATAACTAGCAAACAGGGTATCAAAGGCGAGCACTTGAGCAGCGCATGGAGCGACTTCTTGCTCTTTGTCTTGGTGGGCGACGGGGGTTGCACGACGGTTGGCGGGCTGGTTAGTGAGAGACATTGGGAGGAGACGACATCTTCCAAAGCCGAGTCTTTGTTTGCGTTGGGCCCTGTGCTGCTGACACTCTCGAGGGACACTGTACACGCAGCCAACGCAGATTTCTTGCGCAGACTGAATGCGAACATATGGTCGTGATGACGCCATCACATTGGCACGTGGACGTGTTTGGTCCGATTTTGTGTTTTTGGGAGACCGCGACTCTCGGGCGCCTCCTCAACGACGCTGGGCTGGTCTGGCCGATCTAGCTGCCATTCGAGCTACATATAAGGCGGTCGCCTGACCCTCAGGCTAGCAACAGAGGATCTCTCGTCCCAGTACCCAGCCAAACTCCCGACCATCGAACCTCACATCGCTGCAAGCCTTGGCCCGCCCTTGGCTCCTGCTGTCGCCTCATCGACCATTTCATCTCAAACCGATTTCTCAGGTCAGCTTGTGCTTAAGTGCTACCAGGTTGAAATCCTACTACCTGGTAACGCTTAAGCACAGTCTGTATCACCAAGGAAGCGCAGAGTACTAGCACGGCCCAAGATTCAGGTTCTCTTGATTCGGTGGCTAAACAAGAGATTCGCCATAGCTCTCGCTCGGGATTCAGCAACATCGCTCGCGGTCATTCATAGGCCCGAGCCCAACCTCCTCCTTTAGCGCCCCGATGCTGTTTTGGGCGATTCCCTCGACAGCCGCGCGCTACGCCTCTCAGGCTGGACTGTGTCTTGCCGATCCCGATGGCGCTCGAACCGCACATTAGCTCATCTTCTCGACCTCAAGGGTCAGGCCTAGCAATAGACCGATGCTCATCTCACTGTCCTCTGAGTCTGACGCCCAGTCGCTTTGGACATACCACCGACATTCCGGGCAAGGTTCAGCTCAAGTCTTACCTATTCAGGTAGTGCTCAATGTCGCTTGGGAGTTGCAATAACCGATTGTACAGAGGGTTGCCCAGTGTCCCTGGGATCATCTGGTCTGAATTTGTGGCTGGTCAGTCCTTCTGAGAACCGATATATCGCTTATCAATCCACGCAGTCGCTTCACAGTACACGATCGTTGGATTCATCTCATCGCACAGGCCACGTTCAAACCCCCACCGACGCGTACCCGATCTCTGCGCAACAGGGCTAGCAACAGGCAAACTTTCCGCCCAATGGCCAGCCATTCCCAGGACCAAAGTGACTTGCCCCGACCCTCTTTCACTTGCCTTCTCTGTTGTAACTCTCCAGCGCATAGGGCTCGTCTGGGACGCCCCGTCCCTTTCGTCTTCCAGCACGACACTCCTGTCAGACGCCCTCTCGCTACGGTCATCCCACTTTAAACCCACATTCAATCGTACGTATATCAAGAACTTTAACTAGGGGGGACCCACCTTCCTTATGGTTTAGGGTTTAATTGTGCAAGTCCCGACAAAGATCCTTTCGCAACTGCTACAAAATAACTGCAGGACTAGCTCGACTCCTCAGCGCTGCATCCCGTATATGCGGCGTCCTCGATGCCGCTGGGCCAGTCGGAATGATTCACAGTCCAGAGCCAGACGAAAGTTCAAACGAATCGCTCAGGTTTGCAAACTCTGAAGATGTTGTTCAGTGTCGCTATCTGCTCATCTGGTCCGAGTTTTTACCTGCTCAGTCCATCGAGAATCGCAGTCCCTTCCCGCCCGGTACGGTATTTATTCACAGTCCAGAGCGAGAACCTACCAAATTCCACGCACACTGTGACACAGCCCTGCCCGGTTAGATCGAGCTTGAGGCTGTGCCACCCAGTCGACAGCGCGCTCCGCTGCGAATGCAATATTAGAGCACCCTTGCTTCTGCCCATCGCCTGGCAGCTCGAGGCGACCGAGCTAGCCTAGCCCGCCACCCGTGCCTGGAGTGTCCCTACGGACAACTCCAACGATGTCTCCCGGTTTTGCTCCGTCGCTGTCTGCTCATTTGGCCTGCATTTGTGTCTGGTCAGTCCATTGCGAATCGATATCCAGATTAGCAATCCATGCAGTCGCTTCCCTGTACACGATGACTTACGATTCATCTCATCGCGCATGCGTCAGCAACTCACCCCAATCCCGGAGTGCGCATCTATTCAAATTAAAGAGCGAGTTACTACAATTCCACAAATACAGGTCGGTTGTTTAACTTTGACTCGCCCCTCGGTCACGCTTACTCGTATTCCTTGAGCTCTGCGGCAAAAACGCTTTCAGTGAGCTGCTTTACTTGTTATCCATCAATGAGGACTGAACTTCTGTAAACGTAACCGCCAGTATTCTGATATGCACTCCAGCCCCTGATATCGAGCATCTGTGCCGCAGTTTCCCATCCATGCACCCGCAACTGGGCCAAGTGCACGTTTGTATCCTGCACTAGTGCTTTGATACCCGCGTCAACCCAATTCCTGACCCTGAATTCCCTCCCAAACGCCAACTGCTCAGTGCTGGTTAAGGTGTGCGGAGCACAGAGCGATCTAATCGCCGTCTTTCGTATCTGTAGTGAAACAAATCACATCCATATCCACTTTCGAGCATTAACCGAATCACTTACATCCGTCATATCCCACTTCGTAGCCAGCCTCAACACGCTGACCCACTCCTCCTTCTTTAGTTGTATATCTATAGTCTTATTCTCGACCACAAAGTGGGTGATCCTGCCGAGACATTGGGCACAGCATTTCAAAGAGCAAGGTTCCAAGTCATAACACTCACGTTGGGTACATGTACTTGAGTAGACAGATGACATCCTCCTTTTTGTACCCTTCTAACCCAATAGGATGCTCCTTATCGCGTCCCTCCACCGGCATACCCAAAGTGGGAACCGAGAACATATTGTCAAAGACAGAGTCCTTCGCTGCCGCGAATCCACTACGAGGTACGCAGAGCTCGTACTCGACCTGTCAAGGCATCGCGATAAGCGAAAAGAGGCGGTGATCTCAGAATAGACTCAAGTCGATGAGGGGCCTTGAACCAGATCGGCTCCCAACAGAACATGTTGTTGTACTTGGTGAACCCGTCTTCAGCAGCAATGTTGCCGGCGCCTGGGTTGGCCATGATGTCGCAAAGGTCACCGTTATCGCACAGTCGCGCTGGGGATACCAACTGAGCTTGAACCCGTCGTACTGGTGGCAGCCTGATTGTTTAATGTTGGTGACGGAAGATAACAAACAGCGTCATTGATAGGATCATGAGGCACTTGAACCTAGTCCGGCGGGTGCATGTTTAAGCGCTACCATGGGCTCGAACTCAACGCGAACGTCTTCCCGACTCGGTGCTCAAACCAACATTCCCCGGTAGTGCTCATCCTTCGCCAAGTTCGCTGGGAATCAAACACTAGATGGAGATGAAAATCAATCGCTCAGAGTGGGCGAGCTCTGACGACGTGGGTGCACGGAGATAGCAGCACTTTGGATAATTCTCTGGTATGCAGGGACATTACGGAACGATGTCAGAGATGTTACATATGCATGCCTTTTCGCCAGACAGCGCTTTGGAAACATATTCGTTTTGGGTGGAATTATGCGCTCACACCTCTGTCAAAGAGCCTCGAGGCGGTCCCGATTAGTCACTTTAGTCATTCCGTTCGCAGTCACGACCCTGGATGGGACTCACATGCGTCCTGAATTTGCCCCTGGACTCGGTTTATTCTTTGAGCCCTAGTCAACGGCCAAAACCCCATCTCACTGCATTAATATATACACACACCAACCCAAGTTTGTTCGTATGCCTTTAGATTCGTCCTCTCGGGCTGCCGCTGCATGTCGGCCACGGGACCTTGGGGAACACGCACAACTGGTTGTTCATCACCGCTGATTACCATACTAGAGAATCGTCCGTTCTTGACAGGCCGGATGTACCCGACTCCCTGACCTGAAAAGGTTTAGTAGCAGAAGAAGCGGACCGATGGGCCTTTTGGATCCTTGTCTTTCTATCAGAATTGGAATATGTATGACAAACAACCCCTTCCTGATTCAGTACTACCAGTTAGATCTCATTCAGGATTCCACATCTTCCTTGCCCTTCTTGAGACTTGAGCGTCCTGATTGATGTATTCGACAAATGATTTCGGAACTATGTAATCTTATGTGAGTCCCATCGAGCATCGTCGGACTGGGAACGGAATACAATCGGAACCCCCTCGAGGCTCTTTGACAGACGTGTGAGCGCATAGGCAAGAAGAGCAAACACGATCGGAGCTCTGGGAGGAATTTCAAAAATGGCCCAGCTATGTTTCCCGCTCCTGCTCATCGTCAAACCTTAGAGCACATCGTTGCGTTAGCTTAACAGCTTTGTATCGGGCCTTAGCACCTGGCTCCGTAGCAGGTGGCATGTAGTGCCAGGTCCTTTTTTCATCTTCCTGTTGCGGCTTCATCATCCGACGGGTCGCGAGTAACGTGCTTGTATAATATGGGCTTCCTTGACAATCTCTCATTCACTATTACCGGCGGCCGCGCTCGGGCTCAAAGAGTAAACTGACTCCAGCGGCAAATTCAGGCGGGCCCCGAGATCGTCAATACTTATCTAAGTACATAGGTACACGTGGGAACCCCGGTGATTTTTCAAATGTTTCAAGTTTCCAAATGGGTACATAACTACTAACATGCGTCATTATCTTAATTAATTGCAGTTAAATAATCATACATCATGAACGGTGGTGCACATCATAGACCCTGCATGACGGTAAGGTTTGGTGTCCTATCGAATCTCACTTACAGTGCAGACGGCCAGTGGTTTGCACATACATTGTGCTGCCTGGCAATCCTGACTGGAGCTGGCAGTTCAATGTTGCCAGCGATCGGGCCAGTGAGAATTTTTGGTCAAGTAGTTCTCAAGCTTCCAACCCATTGCAATCACAGGTGCCGGTCCAACAATTGAGCCCGACTACCCATGGAATCTCAATTCACCGCCTTGCGCGTGCTTACGTTCCCGCCTCGTGCATCCTGCGGCGTGCAAGCCAGTGGTTACCACGGATAATTCCACTGGCGTGCTGTGGATGATGGACACAGAGAACTTCGTTAGTCTCACTTTATCCTACCTCTTTGAGTGGATTCCCCTCCACAAATGCGCGCCCGCCGTCAATGGTGAATGAGAAATTGTCAGGAAGTATTATAGAAGCTTAGAGTACGTTACTCGCGACCAGTCGGATGATGAAGCTGCAACAAGAAGATGGAATAATACAATGTACATACCACCTTATACAGAGCCAGGCGCTAAGGTTCGATACAAGGTTGACAAGCCAACGAAATGATGTGCTCTAAGATTTGACGATGAGCAGAAGCGGGAAACATAGCTGCGCCATTTTTAATGAATTCCTCCCAGAGCTCCATTCGTGTTTGCTCTCGTGACGCCTCCTCTTGCGGAGGGACTTTGTCACACGTCGTGACCAGGACGAAGCGGTGGTAGTCGATGTTGAGCAGCTGCTTGAGATCCTTCAGGTTGGTTCGCGTCGATTCCTGTATATATATAATCCCTGAAATGGTCACACCCTGTGTGCGCCTGAAAGAAGATGAAAGAAGGTAAGAATTGCATATATACAAATGTTTGGCATAGCAAAGACACTCACCGGCTCTTCAGCCACAGCACCATTCTCTGCAAGATCTCCGAATCGTCGAGGTGGCTATTGTCAAAGCCAGGTGTGTCGACAAGAACGATATTCTTGGAGCATAGGCCGGGATACTTGTTGGCAAGCTCCAAGGGCATGACCATCTTGAACTCTTCCATATCCTTGGTGCACGACTCGAGGCCATGCCCCACAACCGCATCTGTGCGTCCAGTGACGGCGTTTATGAACTAGATTCACTCGGTTAGAATCTCAAATACGCTAGAGCAAAGTCTCGACGCTTACCGAGCTTTTACCTGCTCCTGTTGGCCCCATAACACTGTGTAGCCGCCAAGATGTCAGTTCTGCGCACAGATCATGGACGTTGATTCAACTAACGCTATGAAGATGTCGTTCAAGCTAGATTTGTCCTGGTTATCCTGTTTACGGATCTTGAGAAACTGTAAAGCCCGAATTAAGACTTTTGTTTTCGAATTGGGTTGGTCCGTTGCCCTGATATTCGCCATGTGTGATAACGCTTGAGTGTGCTTGTGAAAGTGAAAAGTTTTACAGGAAGGAGAAATGGAATATAATAGGTGGGGTGTCGAAGGAAAGATCCAATTTATACTCGCCACGTATGTGCGATCTTACCAAAACAGTACCCGCCTCGAGGCTCGGTTATGTCAGGACACATCGCGGTATGTTAGATGGGTATCTTCAACTTTTACCGACACTGTCACACTGATTAGGCGCCTCTTGGCCCTGATACACCATGGCAAGTAAAAGTTTGTTGAGCCGTGGTACCTCATGGGCCGCTTTGGGACGTCCAGGATAAAACACCCGGGCCATGCTTGGCTGAGTAACGGAGTCAGCGCCCACATTGCCTTCTAGAGTACGCCACCCGACATCGACTAGATCTTATGGGGCAGAGTAAGTGTAAAGCACAGCATCCAGGCATGGCTGACGTTCACTCACTCAGCCTGTTCCCGAGGTCTTCGTGTGAATGATATCCGGGCTTCGATCGTAAAGTTAAGGTTCGGTAGCATGATGGAGATCCTCTGGTCTCTATTGGAATTCGGCCACCTTTATTACTTCAAAGGACTGCCAACCAGGAAAGTATGCAACAATATCCTTCTTCATCGCCAATGGGTCTCCCACTCGCCATTCACCAAGCCGATCCTTTCGCTACTCGTTGCGGATATCTCCGAGTCGTAGCAACAACGGGGCTTTGAAAATAGTACCGTTGATGTGCACGAAAGCTCAATCACTGATCAGTGGCACCGAGCAATTGTACCGAAAGGGAAAGCCCGGCTTTTACCACCGTGCATAAACTGTAATGCATTCCTCAAACGGAAAGCATGTAGCAGCGAATGTGACGAGCCCAAGCCCGATAGACTCCATCAGCACCACGACTTGCTGCACTCCTTGAACCAACAGTACTGCCTTTTTGGCCTACAACTCGTTTGTGCGCTGGGCCTCGTTACGTCCGATTTTCAAGTCTGGTCTCTGATGGATATTGAATATGGAGTCTCGATTATCAATACACACAGTCGCTTGACATGCTTCTCGCGCAGCACACACTATGACTACTCCTACTACCACCGGGGACCAGGCTGTCCCCCCACTATATAATAGTAAATCCATTGCCTACATTTCGATACTGTACAGCCCCATAGAAATAGAGAAGACACATCGCAGAAATAAAAAAACAAACGTGAACATACATACTTAATGCATCCTTGCGCGGTAACTTAATTGAACATCAGAGATCATAAGCAATCAAGCTAAAAAATTGGGAGACGGGGAATCGAATCCCGAGCTGCCGCGGACACTCGATGAATGAGAGGCGGCAATGTTAGCCGTTACACCATATCCGATTAAGGATGCTGACGTTCACCTCTCAGGGATCAGTTTATCGAGGACTGTCACACGTACGTAGACCCAGGACCAACCATCCAAGCTACTCAACTTGGAGCCTGCTCTCTGCCTCATGAATTTCCTTGTTCTGTTTTAAGCTCCCGAATCCCAATCACAATCACGCAATGATTTCTAGCGGAGTTCCGGCCTCGTTTTTCGGATATAGAGACTACTATTTGCGGACTTCTAGTCCTTGAATTATGGCAGTTTGTCTTGACTCTTGCCTCGAGTCTTTATCAGGTGGTGGTCGGTGGATAATCCAGGCACCAGTCAAGGTAGTTTTGAGGATAAGGAGTCTTAGTAATGTACGCAAATGATACTTATGCTTTAGATGATGGGATGAATGAGAAGTGACGAATATGATAATTGTACATTCTACCTATCACACTGGTGACAATACATACTGAGTTCTACATACTTGATCTTAAACTGAGCCTAAAGCCTAAAGCCTAAAGGGGACTATAGCAAACAGCCTTAATCGTTGGCTTGCTCGAGTTGAATACAACAGATCCACATAATTCACCCCCAGGAAATATGTGGTACCCGTCACTGTGAGTGTATACACGTCGCCTTCTTCGTCCCTGAACTTGTATCTTCCCGGATGGTCTGTGGAGATCTGGAGCTCATAAGAGTAGAGGAAGGCGTTGTAGAGACTGGGACTTGGCTGCAACCAGCCAAGCCCATCTCTGTTCTCCTATCACAACACATCTCGCACCCAACAGCGCCAACACGGTGCAATCATTTAGGCGCCTGATCACGTGACCACCGAAACTTCGAGATTCCCGCCCGTCGCATGCATCCAAATCCCCTTTCAAGCCACATCTCCGCCCCAAAACACCCTCAGCCCCACTCTTTCAATCATCGGGCACCCACCTTGGGCTTCATCTCACTTCCGAGCGCCCAGCAAGGTCCAGAATTGGCTTAGTGCGTGGGAGACCAACCCTGAAGACCCAAAACAAATGATACCCGGCGAATATTTGCCT
>ML210338.1:28846-58350 GCA_004369085.1 Coprinopsis marcescibilis
TCTAAAGCCACTGCGCTTTCGCTGATCGGTTCCAGCCAGCAGAACCGAGCCAAACCCCTCAACTACAACTCAGCACTTACCTGCGAGTGGTCTGACTCGTGACCAGAGCAAGTCAAGCACCCTCACATCACACGAAGAACCTCTCTTCAGCGTGCGTGTCGTGGATGATGTTGTAGTACCGGACTTGGGTTTGATTGCGGATATCGTGGTTGGTATACACTCCTTTGCCTGTGGGTAGCCAGTCAACGGGAACCCAGCTGTCGCCGTTCTGTGCGAGTACCCCCAGTGCCAGTGCGGTGGAGGAGTTGGAGGTGATGTTGATCCCGAGTTCGGACGTGCTTTGAAATTCCGCCGCGGTACCAATCACTTTGCCGTCGTTGGAGGCCGCTGTATCAACAACCTTGATCCCGACTTTGTATGTGGTCCGTCGGAGGATATTGCATCTGAACCATTCTCGAGGTCTTCGCCGATATGTCGCGGTTCCGTGTTGGAGCTCATTGTATATTACTGATCAGGCGGTGCTAGGCGAAGCATATGTGTCATGCATTGCAGAATGATATCAACCGTTGTACTTACTATTTTCGGCCCTGGTATATAATCTGGCGTGATGGGGAGGCAGGAGGGTAACTCATCGAAAGAAGGGGTTGAGACTTATACAGGCTGCATTCCAGCTACACACCCCAAGACATAAGCACCGAACTCAAACCGGATTCAGGCAGTGAGCAGTCCCGAGTGACTCTAACTGTTATTGACACAGACAGGCCATATTGAAGACTGCGTGAGGCACCGGATGGTGAGAGTTTGATGCGAGGAAAACCCTCTTGTGTACTGTGTACGGAGCCTGGGCGGAAATAACGCCCAGGCCAAGCGAAAGGCCACAGTACCAGAGGTTTATAGACACGGCCTTGTTCCCTGTTGACACCGACTTGAATTCAAGCTGTCTGTCAACACTTGTTTTAGGGATCCTTACGCCGTGTTATTGTTAATTGACGTGGAAAATACCTATGCCGGCAAAGGAGGGCACAATAAATACAGAATACGATCTTCAATTACTGACCCTCCATCTGCCCACATTATCTTGACTTTCAAGTGGAATTCATCCACAGATCCATCATGACTCCTCACTCCGCCAACGAATCTTCAACTCCAGCCCCCATTCCAGCTTCTGATTCTGCAATCCAAGCAGCCTTACCAGGATTGATTGAGCTCAAGGAAGTCGTAACCGCCGGCGGCAAGCCATACCGAGTTGGCTTCAGACCCCTCGAGTTGATCGCGGACATTTGGACTCCTCCCGTTGACCAAACCAGCGCTTCTCCCCTTGAAACCACAGCAAACGACGTCGCTGCAGTGTCCAACAAGAATTTACCCAACTCCAGCGGAGTTGTTACCATTAAAGCTTTACCCTACAATAGAGGGACAGCAGCTGAGAGGGGTTATGGTATTGCCGTTGACTGGCCAGTCACATCCGATTGGGTCGCCACCACCCCCGAGGTGTCCAAAGTAACCTCCATCACGCATTACAGGCTCAGTTACGATCCAAAGGCATTCATCTACAGCTATACGCTGGAGATTACCCATAAGGGAGCCCACTTTTATCAGATATATGACGAAGAGAACGATATGTACGAAGTTGGTGGGCAAGTGTCGGGGACGCGTTCACTGTGGTTCAATTCGAAGCTCCCTACGATCAAGTTTGTTACGAAGCTTCGGTATACGATGCTTGGGAGAATTCCGTAGACAAGTAGCGTATGTGTCACAACTTCTAAATCGGTATGTAGCTTGTAGTAATATGTATGGTCCGGTGTTAGATCGGTCGCTTTAAACTTTAGGGTGGAAGAACTTTCCTTATGCATGCATCGGCGCTTATTCCATGTGACTTTTACATATCGCAAGTTCTTCACCATCAGATAACTGCAGATGACAGACTGAATGTACGCAGGAAAGGTAATGTTTCTGATTTCCGGGTCCCTCAATGGGGCTTGAGCGAAGATTGGAAAGGTATATCACTTCAGGTACACTTTCAAATCCATCGATCAACTGACGACGATTACCCTCCCTCCTCTCTGCCAACAGCTGTATCTTCCAATGTCACAGCGCACCGAATTCGACCAAGTTCCATCTCATTTGTCAGACGCCACTCAACAGCCACAACTTGGACCTTCAGACGACGATAATATCCACTTTGAAGAAGCGGTGTCTGACAAAGGTGACCCATACAGAACTGGATTTGGAGGCCATGTTACCATAGATGGCGTCAGTCTCTCTATCGCTGCATCAGTAAGTAGATTGGGCAATCGCAGTTTATATCTTTGTTGACCTTGCAATGACAGGCTACAGCGATGGGCTCAGAGCCTGCAACCACCGACACCTCCACGCCCGCGCCGCCCAAGCCCATCGACGTCGCTGCCTCTGCCTCCGCCTCTACGACGCTTAGCTCCTTCGCAGCTCAATCCAAATCAAAAGTAGGCTCCATCGATGTCGACTGGCAAGTCACTGTGCAAGGCGAAATCACAAACAAAGTGAAACGGACATGGCTCTCTGACGAAGAGTGCAGCGCCACCGCAATCCAGGGATACTTCATCGTGCACAACCCCGCGGCTCTGTTCTACAAATACACGCTCTACATCATGGTCGAGAAGTCCGCAGACTATTGGTTCATTGACGAGGAGGGCGATCGGTATTCGATCCGTATCGTGAGGCCCAACAATGGGAAGACTCCCCATTTCATTTGGTACAACTCAAAGAAACCGGCCATAAAGCAGGTCGTGTATTTACTGCTAGAGTAGATACTACAAAGAGCACAAAGCGATTATTCTAATTTTTAACAAACAAGGGGAATTACAAAGAACAAGCGAGTTCCTGACATCTTGGGCCGTCCTTGGCATTCGGCTGAGATAACAATCTCGTTCTCTCGTGAACGCAGAGGGTCGACCAACATGGGAGATATAACAAGATAAAAGATACAGTATTAAACTATCGTCGACACGCCGAACTAAACAAGAATGGTAACCACCTCCCCCGTACACCACCTCCCTCGTACATCACCTCCACACCTAGCTCCCTACCCACCTCGTCTCCAACACTTTCAAATGCGCCATCCCACACGCCCCAACCGTCCAATCCTTCACACACCGATACTTTCTCTTCACCCCACACCCCTCAACCGCACACACCCCCGGTCCTCGACCCGGCACAGCGCCACCACCCTCCACATCCATCGGCACACCCGCCCCCAGCTCAAGCTGGCGCTTCCGCACCCGCATACTCATCTGCATGCGCACATCCGGATCCGGTTCGCACTCGATCGCTTCCGCGCTGGGGCACTCCTCCGGAACCTCCCACGTAGGCAAGGCGGACGCAGGAACACTGAAACTCATCACCATCTTCCTCTCCACCCTTCCCGCGGCGGATTTCTCATGCTCCACATCCATCGCGTTCTCGTCTGTACCCGCCTTTGCGCTATCCTTGTCCTTATCGACATTGGGATTGGCAATGGCGTGGGTGTCCCCGCCCGCACCAACATCAACATCCACAACCCTCGACACCCACCTATACATAGTCGGTACCGGCGCCTGCTCCACATACTCCTCCTCCTCCACATCCACATCCTCCTCCCCCTCCTCCACATCGCCCTGCTCAACCTCCTCGCCCTCGGCCTCCTCAATCACCTCCTCCACAGCGGCGTTCTCATCCTTGGCCTTGGTGTTGGCAGAACGCACTTTGACGGCCTTGGCTTGCGCGATGGGTCGGGCGAAACGGGAGACGACACCGGTAGGGGTTGAGCTGCCGGGGAATGGCGAGTCGGCCGTGCCCATCCTTCGTGCTCGAGGCCGGGTCTGTTTCTTGAGTAGCCGGTTGATCGTCTCTGCCTGTAATAAACTTGAGTCAGAACATCGTCGCAGAGAAGAGGGACGCAGCGGGAACGCATGATTGTAAAAGCGACAGCAATGTATCGCAAAAAGAAAAAGGAATGCTCACCTTCTCATCCTCCAACTTTTTCTCACTGAGATTCTTCCTCTTCCTCGCCGTTTCTTCCCTCTTCAACGCCAGTTCCATCTCCGAGAGGGGCTGCTTCTTCGGCCGACTGGATTCTTCGAGCGTGACGTGCGAGGAATCGACCATGCTAGCGAGGACGGCCTGGCGGGTTGTCATGGGGCGTGCGCTCCCGCCGGTTGCGCCCAAGGCAGAGCCGGCGGTGGACGCAAGCTCGTCTTCAGACGAGGCGGCAGAGGGGTCGCTGTCACTGGGGTTTGAGACTGATTCTTCGGATTCGACTTGCTCCCTCAATGCTCGTGTTCTGACGTTGCGAGCTGGTGGCTTGACGACTCGAGGGGCAGCTGCTCGTTCTGGGAAAAGTTGGATAACATGTCAGAGAAGATGGGGTACGGATAGGGTTTAGAAACTCACTACGTGGTGATGCCTGTGCTTTCCCTTTTCCTTTGGCGTTGCCCCTCCCGTTCGACCTTGGTGGGGGGACGTCCTCATCTAGTTCGGCAGGGGTAGCGGATCCCCCAGCGGTGCTGTTACTTGAGCTCAAAACGATGTTGTTTCCCATCTTAAGCTTAATCTTGAGCGCAGGTGCAGCAACCTGTTTGGCCTTCTTCCGGCGTTGGCTGCCTCTGGGAGTGTTGTGGTATTCTTCATCCTAAGGAAGAAAGTCAGGCTGAATAAAGTGGAACTAGGGAGCGAGACATACAGCTGAAGCTTCTATTTGGTCTTCCATGGCGGCATCGCTGTCCTCGTCCTCGCCATTGGCACCTGCGGGTATCCCGGGTTTGCCATCCACGTCGACGTCTGCGTCTCCGTCAGCATCGACATCCACGTCTACATCCACTTCCTCCTCGCCATCAGCGTCGTCGTCTGCATCTTCATCCACGACGACCCTGCCTCGCGCAGACCGGCGGTGCTGCTGGTAGGAGGTCGACACTCGCGGCTGCATGTCGTCCTCCTCTTCCTCCTCCTCCATATCGTCGTTATTATGCGATGAACCCCCAGAAACGTCCATATCGTCGTCCGACTCCATCTGCATGTCTATATTCTTCGCCGCACGGGCAGCAGCAGCACGGCGGGAAGGCGTGTGCGTCGGTGTGGTGGTCACGATGGCAGAAGCAGTCCCCCGCCGCGATGAAGTGGCAGCAGCAGCGGCAGCAGCGGCAGAACGTGTTTGGCGTCGAGGAGGCATAGTCGGAGACGACGGTGAAGAGCAAAGGTTACCACGACGGGTTTGGCGTTCCAAAACGTTCGATATGCCAGTTGAATTTCCCACCCGCGCAAGAAATTGGTCAGGTGTAGAAGGGTGACCGGTGAAACGTATACAAGGTTAACGTCAACAGGGTTTATTGATCAGTGATGGAAGCAAGACTGATATATACCATTCTGCTCACCGCTACCCGACCCTTCGTCATATCTTGGATATCCTCCTGCCTCGACCTTGGTGCTTGCCATTCTTTCGGTTCTCCCAGGTGCGAGCTTACCGGACGGGTTAGTACTGATATGAAATCGTGTTGATCAGTGCTGTAGATTAAAAGCAGTTGGACTAGATGTTATAGATGCAACAGGTGCGAAGAAAGGAAGCCGAGATTCGTCTGTGTTGCTGGCAATGCATGTCCAATGTCGACGACGAGCTCGATGCCTCAACCACCGACGGCGATGTCCGAGACAAATCTTATCTTATCTCACCCGACTCGGTTGCTCAAAAGCACGGTACAGCTCCAACTTCCCTCAGAAAAACTTCATCCTGCGCTTGCATGATGGACATTTCTTGTCGAAAAATAAGAACTACAACCACCGAATTCTGGCTTGCTTGGCAAGTCGAACGAGGTAAAAATTCGGGTACGGGGAATCGAACCCCGAGCTGCCGCGGACACTCCTCAACAGATGAGAGGCGGCAATGTTAGCCGTTACACCATACCCGATGTGTTAATCTGTTGCTGGCGTTCCATCTCTGCCTGAGCGCTCCGCAACGCACTGTTCCAGTTTCTCACATTCAACCACTTAAATGCTGAAAGACTTAGAAGTTTGAAAGAACCAGGTTAATCGAAATTCCAGTAATCAAACGCTAAAATACACCTATCAAGCGAACACTGTCTGCGAAGCTCAAGCCTCAACATTCAAGTCCACAAACCCATCGCCTCTTCGGATTTACCAAAGTACCTATCACCCTTGACCTCGCTCTTCTCAACAATGGCAGTGATCTCTGCGAAATCTTCCTTGGACAATTTAATTTCTCCTGCCGCGAGGTTTTCGAGGGTTCTGGACGCTTTCCTGTTAACAGTTCCAATTCAGATATGCCAGAACAATACTTCTACTATGAGTGTACAAAGAGAACACTCACGAGGAACCGGGGAGGGGCACGACGTTTGGACCAAGATGCTTGACCCAGGCGATACAAAGCTGTGCATTCGTCACTTCAACGCTCTTGGCGATGGTACTCAGCTCATCGACGATGGCCATGTTGTGCTCGAAGTACTTCTCCTTTAGGCGCGAGAGGTGTCTGCGGAAGTCGTCCGCTTGAAGATCAGACACGCTCTTGAATCGCCCAGTCAAGAAGCCACGTCCGAGCGGCCTGTGTAGTGTGTATCGTGCAATCAGTACTCAGATGCACCGATGATGACTCGGATGTGAAGACGCACGAGTAGGCGATGACGGAGACACCCAGCTCTTTGGACGCCTCGAGGAGGTCTTCTGTTCGTACGACCACGGGCTGATCTCAACCTCCGCAGCAGTAATCGGATGTACCTTTCGAACAAAAACAAACGGGGAACTGCGTTAGACTCTGACGACACGATGATGCAAGTAAAGGTCAAAGAAAGCATACCGCATGAGCTTTTCTTAACGTGGCGCCTGTGATCTCTGAGAGGCCGATATGGTCGAACTTGCCTTCATTCTTGAGGGTGACGAGGTTCGCCATGAGCTCTTCGAGGGGTATCGACCGGTCGATGCGAGCGGGCTGGTAGAGGTCCATCTTCTTGTTCGGCCCGAGGGCTCTGGTGATGTTGTCCACGCTGGCCCGCAGAAACTCGAGGCTAAAGATAACGATAACCCCACATAGTGAATGAGATACTGCAATGTAACTTAGGGCACTGACAGGACGTACGATCCATGAGGCTGCATTTGCTTATCCATCGCTCCCTTGACAGAAAGGAAGGTCTTGCTGGCGTATTCGGGGTACGTGGCGTAGAACCTAGAGAGTAGCTCGAGGTTGGCAGTGCCTAGGTCCAGGGAATAGAATTCTCCTGAATGGTGGGACGTAGGGGTAATCGTTAGCTGATTGAGGTGTTACAGTTCAAGGTTCGACTGAAATGATACCCACCGGCGTTCAGAAACATCTTGGTGCCGGGAGGGAGGGCGTCTACTCCTGATTTAATGGATTCGAAGCATTGCTCATCCGAGTGGACTTCTGGCTTCCATCTGTAGCAGAGAGCGTTGGTTTTTTATGGTCAGCTTGAAGGGGGAATGCAGGGGGCGCTGTGCATTAACATACACCATCATCATCAAGCCATGCTAAAGACAAGGGAGGCACATCGTCAGCAAGATGGCTTAGATAGGGATTTGAGCGCTGCTTACAGCGACAGTTCCGATTTGAACATCAGAGTCGGTCCCTCCGAGTTTAGTAGTAGTTTGGATAGGGTTAGACATGTTAATGCGAATAGTCAGTTATTGGAAGGTGAGATTATAAGAGGGCTGAAGGAATGTGGAGCAGTAGCCAAATGTCAAGCGCTTTTTATACCTACCAATGTCCCCAAAAACCGGCATAGATTGAAAGGCACCAGGTAAGCGCAGGTTGGTCAGGATAACAAGCATTCATGTCATTTCTTCCACAGAACTTGCTGCGGAGTATCTGTGGCTTCATACCGGCCATTGGGAAGTGACGCGTTTGGCCGGCAGCACAGAAACGAAACTAAAGTCGCGTTGTTCTTGCCTTCTGCACCCCTAATTAAGCTGTGGGAGTCCGTAAAGCCCGTCAAACACCCGCCGGGTACAGTTGAATCCAATCAGCTTTGAGCGAATATTCGATATATGAGTAGGCAACAATTGGTAACAAGTCACGGTAGTTGACCACACGTCCACCCCGACTCTTCTGGATCGTATCATCACTACCTATAGATGGCTGACCACATTGACAGGCCCCTTCTGTTACTGCCCGGTCACTGTCTGCGAGGGCAGCAAATATGCCTCTAATTAAAAGAAGCCCATTCGCTTCCACCACTAACAAAAGCCAAAAATGAAACACAAAATGGGTTTACAGTCATCTGGATCAATTGCAGAAACTTGACGGTACTTGAGTGGTGTACAAAAGTGATACAGAGAGCAAATTCAGGAAGACGCAGACATGCTACTCATACTGTTTGATCTCGTCCCCAAAGTACTTTTCGATCAGCATATCAACGGTAGGCTCTATGTAAACTCGAATCTGGCCGGTGGATGACGCATTCACTTTACAAGAAGTGCAAACGACGTTGGCGTTGTGCAACGCGTACTGTCGGCACTGATCTCGGACGCAGATGATGGAGCTCCAGCCCAGGACCAGCTCGGACCCAGGGGTTCCCCCACCGTACGTGAACGTGAGATCGGTGATGGCACTCCCAATCCCACAGTACCGGCAGTTCTGGCTTGTGGTTTTGTATAACGGCTCGGTGGTCTTGCATGAGGCGCAGCGAATGGTCTGGAATCTCAGCCATTGAACCCCATTGCCCTCTGCGCAGTGGTGCGGCCGCTTGGCATCATGCTCGCGTATCGCGAATATGTGTGCCGCACAGTCCCATCCGACTAGCGCGCCCAGATCGTCAACTTCGAGGGGAGACTTCTGCACGAGTGCTTTAATCCCTTCCTTGAACCATCCGCCAACACGGTACTCCTTCGCCAGTTGGAGCTTCTCCATCGCGGACATCGCGAGGTCCGTCTTTGACAAGCATTCGATTGCATGATTCCTAAGCTGTTCACGTCGAGTACACCGTCAGTAACACATCGCAGAACCCCAGTTCCAATAAACATGGCTACATACCTTGTCCATCTTCCAAATCGTCGTCAACTTCAAGACGCTCATCCACTCTTCCTTCTTTAGATCGAGCTTGATGCCTTCTTTCGCAATGAACATGCTGGGTCTACAAGCACTCCCTCAGTTCTCGAAGTCACAACACACAACACATCGACGAAGACGCACATCGGGTACATCACCTTGAGCAACGACTCGAAATCCACCTTCTTCAAATCGGGAAGGTCGATGGGGTGTGATTTGTCCCGTCCAGCTTCGAGCTCTGCCGTCCCGCTGGGTAGCTGGAACGCATCAGTAAAGACTAAATCAGATGCGGCTGTGAATCCACTTCGAGGGACGCAAAATAGTTCGTCCTCGACCTAATCATGCAGTAAGAGATCATCGATGACCGAATCGATTGCCGTCAGTACGGGCGCGGGCAGGATAAGCTTGATTACGAACCTTGAACCAGATAGGCTCCCAACAGAAAAGGTTGTTGAACTTGGGCGGGTCTCCTCCTGGAGTTGATGCGTTATCCATTCTGGTTGAACGTAAGTAGAGTAGGGGGGTGTTGTAAAAGCGAGAGAGGTCAACGCACCTCTTTAATAGCTAGCTTGGCCAGCTGATCATGTTCAACACGAGGCGGAATGGTCCCACGTCTATTTTAAGCGCGCGTCACGATGGCCTCCACGTTCCCTTCCCATTCAACCTTTCATCAATCCATAGTCTTCTCCGCAGTACATTTCGCACATCCGCCGACTCCACGCGGAGCTGTACATGCGTGAAAGAGACTTCAAGTCCAATATGGTGTAACGGCTAACATTACCGCCTTTCATGAGAACGCGGTAGCTCGGGGTTCGATTCCCCGTATCGGAATCTTTTGAGCTGTGCAACATGTGTTTCAATTTCATCCACGTTACGTACCACCCTCTCTGTCAGTGTCTGTATTTGAAGCTTGTTAACAAATTACATTACCATCTTTTGCCCATTGTAAGGATGACACATATATGCGCGTGTCCGATCAGTAGACTAGGCATTCTACCTTGTACTGTAACCACGACCATCACCCGTATAGACGTTGTCCATATCAGCTTGTCTGTGTGCGTCTAGTGTTTTCTGTGTATCGCCGACACAGTCTTCCACCCATTGCTCCTTCTAATTACGATAGACTAAGAAAGGTGTATCGAATGATCATTCCTGTTAACTGCATAACGCATTTTGGTACAGTGGTCAACCCTCGTGAGTCGTCGCTCGTTCTCATTCTCAGAGGGTTCAACATTGGTTCAACCGATACGTATTTACGTGAATACATTCAAGAAGACACGGACATAATATCACACTGTTTGATCTCGTCTCCAAAGTACTTATCGACCAGCTGATCAACTGTAGGCTCAATAAATACTCGAACATGGCCCATTACAGTAGCATGACAAGAGGTGCAAGCGCCGACATGCCCCCCGTGATGGGCGATCTGGGACTGGCCCCAGCACCCCGGTTTTGTGCAATGGATTGAATTTATTGCCACGACCTGCTCGGTCCCTGGGTTTCCGCCTGTGACTATTATGAACGTCCGATCGGTAGTACCTGTCTCATTCCCACTGCACAGGCAGATCTGGCTTTCACCTGTATATAACGGTGAGGTAGTGTTGCATGCGGCGCAGCGGATTGAATGGAATCTCAGCCACTGGACCCCATTTCCATCAGTACAATGCTTCTTTGGCCGTCGGAGATCATGTTCCCGAATAGCGAATATGTGTGCCACAGAGTCCCAACCCAGTAGGAGGCCCAGTTCGTCAACTGAGGGGCTTGGTTCCTGAACGAGTGCCTTGATCCCTTCTTTAACCCATCCCTCAATGTGGTATTCCCTCGCTAGGCGAATCTTCTCGACCGGGGACATAGTGTTGTCCAGCCTCGACAAACAATCGATCGCAATATCCCTCAGCTATCCGCGTGGAGTGCATTAGTGTCATACCATGGAGCGGTGGATACATCTCATACCTTGACCATCTTCCATTTTGTCGTCAACTTCAAAACATTCATCAACTCCTCCATTCCGAGATCGAGCTTGATACCTTCTTTCGCGATGACCATATTGGTCCTACAACTCATGCTTCAGTCCGCGGATACATGAAACACATCGAAAGAAGACGTACACGGGTTGAGCAAAGATTCGAAGTCTGTCTTGCGCAGATCTGAAAGGACGATAGGATATGTTTTGTCCCGCCCGGCTCCAACCTCTGTATTTGCAGTTCCGCTAGGTAGTTGGAACACATCGGCAAAGAATTCAGGAGTGAATCCGCTCCGAGGGACACAAAACAGTTCGTCCTCGACCTGATCATTGAGTAGGAATACACCGATGGCCGATCGTACCGTCAGTAAGGGCATTGCAAAGGAGAGACTTCTGACACAAACCTTGACCCAGATGGACTCCCAACAGAAAAGGTCGTTGAACTTGAGCGGGTCTACTCCTGGGGTTGCACCATCCATTCTGGATGGACTTGGGTACAGAAGTGGTACTTACGATAAAGGCACACCTTTTATATTATTGGTCTAGATTGACGGTTGATAAGATTCGAATGCGAGGCGGAATGTCCCACTTCTATTTTAATCGTGCGTCATGATTGCCTCCATAGCACAACTGGAGGTCCCTTTCACCGTAACAAAAGAAAGACCATGAGATAGTGGAGGACATTTAATATGCGAGCAGCGATACTGTATTCCAGGGTCAGTGGTCACAAAGGCTCAGACAGACTATTGGTAGACGCAGTCCAGTCAACTCCATGTCCCTCCTCGTGGTCTTCGAAGACCAGGTGACCAACAACTGCGGCCTCGTGCGAGGCAACGCGCGCTTCTTGAGAATTCTTATCGATGGTCCCTTGTGCCACTGTCGCCTAACGTTTGGTACTTTCTTCGAACTCTCATCTTCATCGTCTTTTATAATCTTACGCTACATGGCCGATCCCGTTGTTGCTCCTCGTGCGGAAAATGAGTATCCATACAAGGTGAACGAGCTTTTTCGGTCAGAGCATATTTGGTTCAGGGTAGGTGATGTGTGCGACATACATTCAATGTAGACGATACCAAGAATCTGTCTTACCTAGGTCGAGGACGAGCTCTTCTGCGTCGCAAGAAATGAACTCGCAGCGTCCTCTGAGGTATTTTCGGACATGTTTCTTCTTCCGACCGCAGAAGGACTGGCGGATGGGCGTGACAAGAGTAACGCAGTATTCCTTGAAGGCCAGAAGAAATCGGACTTTCTCGCACTGTTGAAGGTCATATACCCAACGTGAATCCTTTGTTTTATGCATGTCATGGCTGGACTCTGGAGCTAACGCGATGTTCTCAGATTTCGCGCATTGAGGTCAAGCTCGTCATTGGAATTTAGGATTGGTCTCTCGAAAGAGGAATGGATAGGAGTTTTAAAGCTTTCGACGATGTGGGACATGAAGGAAGTGAGTTTTATTCTGGTAGTTCACTGGTCAATGATGGATCTGGACGTGATAGGCTGATACGCTATAGATACGCGACTTTAGCATCAAGATGCTTCAGGAACGCCACGATCTAAGCGCAGTGGATATGATTCAGCTGGCTAGGGCTTGCAGCATTGGGTCATGGTTGAAGCAAGGTGCCGTTCGACTCGCCGAGTCGGATGAATCGATGCCACTGCAAACCCTCACGGACCTTGGTTGGGAAACTGCCGCTATCGTCCTCAGCATCAGAGACCGCTCAAGATGCTCGCCAACACGACTCACTAACACCATTCTCGCTCAATCCATCCAATGCGGACGCTGCGACAGTCCTTTCCCTCTCCTCCCGCTTGACCAGGCGAACAGCACAACCACTAAACAGTGCAAGTGCGACTATCGTATTACTCTGCGGACTGTGCTGCGGCTTAAAGGACACCCGCATGCTGGTGAAAATGGGGTTCGTATCTGTATAGACGACATTTGTTGTCTTGATACGGACCAGCGTCGATCCACAGGGCATCGGGGTCCAATTTTCTCAGGTCCATTTACGTGTCGGCTATGCGCCTCGGTTACTACTATGGGCAGAGGTGACACCGTGCGCATAACCCCAGTGGAGAAACCTCGCCGAAGTTTCATAGAAGAGCTGGTCTCCGAACATTTTGGGGCAAAAATCGAAGATTACGACAAGAGCTTTCCCCCCAGCGTTTAAACTTTTACGGTATAACGCTGCCATTGCTGCGACCCTGCGACTTTAACATCTCTCAGTTCGGGATGTAGGAGCTATTTATCTCGAGTAGGGTTAAAATTGTAGTTTGTCTGACTGTGGTAGTACAATGTATGAGTCCGTTTCTTGACTTTCCTTCCCCAAAATAGCGTAAAAGCTATTCAGCTACGCTTTCCCATTCATTAAGTCGACGAGTGTATCAGTTGAGGCGGTGCGACGGTGTCCAACAGGCCCAATGGTGCTACCGCCAACGTTTCCAGTTCCCTGCAACTTGCCTGCCCCACCGCACACAGAAAGAATTCCCTCTAACGCCCTGACTTCCTGCAAGGTTATTTCTTTGCACTTCAAGATATTGTCGGTGTTTCTCCTAATCTCCTTCAACTCGTCCAAGATTCCCTTCAACACGGAAACAAGACCTTGTCCATCGCTGGCATCCAATTCGTAGTCGCAGGATCCACTATCCACCTGGTCCGTGCCGATATCGATATCCTTGTTAAATGAATTAGCGACTTCAAGGCTGTCGCCGGCATATCGGGGAGAGTCGGTGTCGACCGTATCAACCATATCGTCTTGCCCCTCCTTCAAGCCTCCAACTGGAGATTCGCTTCTGTCATTTCCATCCAATGATTGCGTTGCATGGAGTACAGTACGCTCCAAGACGTCAACCAGATTGTCATCCTCGAAAATTCTCGTCACCTGCGACAGCATCTCAGCCTCTCAGGTCTAATTTCTATGAGCGAATCATGATCGGTGTGGACTTACCTCGTGAAAAGTATCCACTCCTCGCTCAAGGTGTTCAAATCTGACTTTCATCGCGACACCGTCCTCCGTCTCTACCCGTTGCAAGCTGGTCTTATCGATCAACTGAACAATTGTTTCAGCAAAGACGTTCATGTGTCTTGATACTGGAGCTGGCGTACCTGCTCTGTGACATGCGGTCCCATCCCGTCACTCCGCTCTTCAACCTTCGTCTCGACCGATTCCGTCATCGTCTGATCTTTCTGCCCCTTACCCCGATCTCTACTCATTCTCAACTCACATTTTCTACGAGCCGCCCGACATAAGAAGCAGCATGTGCCCGTCGCTTCGCGCGCCGCTCCATCATGCTTTCGAAAAACCGGCTCTTTCTGCCTCTGACAGCGCTTCCCTAGACCCACACATTGGGTGCAGGGATACGCCGACCAGGAGTAGCCCGGCTGTCGAATGCATGGCCCTGCAGCGCGAAGTGGCGACACCGGCTGCCCCACATATCGACGAGGTATCAACACGGCAGACCTCATTTCCAATCGTTCAGCCTCACAGACTGTTTCCGCCGCGCTGCTCAGTGCTCATCCACTCTTGGAACGTTTCACAGACGCACCTGCACTTGAGAACTCGGTATCGCTTTCGCTGTCCTCGGCAGCGACTTTCTTGCCCTCAGTTTCCGCAGCACCGCCGTTTCTGGACGCTTTGCCTGCACCACGTTCCTTAGCAGGCCTCTCTTCCTCGTCACTACCGTCATCTACCCTCCTATTAACTCGCCTCCGTCTCTTGTTCGACCGGGGAGTGCCAGAGTCTGCAGCCAGATTTCGTTTGCCAGGTGTGGTGACCATGGAGGAGATGGGTGATAAGAGGAAAGGTCAGAGCCCATTTATGGTCTGCGCAGCAACTGGTTCATGACATGTCCAATCAAGTTCAAACTCCGGTGAATAGAAGGTTCTGCGAGACCAAATATTACGTCTAGTGGGGTCCGTGCTCTCACGCCGGGCCTTGAGATGTTTTATACGCGGTACATTATCGACACCAAGCCATCGAGCGATTTTATAACTGACGTAGTAAGTAGTGATCAAATCCGAGTCCGTCATCGTCTTAGCGCCGTTTGGTCAAATCTGGACGAGGCGCATCAATACGTCATATGATGATTGGGCTCGGGATATCCCAACTGGGAGGGCCCATTGCCCAACGCTATTAGTCCCCAGACGGTAGAAATATTGCGGCTCGAGCGCCACCCTGAACTCATATATAGCGTGTGCGCAAAGCGTGGAAGCCTTGGCTATTCCTCGGGCTTCACAATTTGAACTATACGGTCACTTCCGACCCCCCAGAAACACCCCCTATGTTGCCCATCAAACGGAAAATCGGGTGGCTTAGTGCCAAGTGGTTAAATTCAGTTTGTAACACGGAAAGTCGGAAGTCGATATACACGTAGCAATGCGCACAGCTATATTAATACTTTAAAATGTGCTCTATTTCCGCGAGTGGACTCACACAATCACCCCCGTTTACAGTGAACGGTTACTATCAGTACCTATTACGTTCGACTCGTCCTGGCCGATTGCTCATTCTCGATTACTGGAGCAAATCTCGCGACAATCGAATTCACTTGGAGCCTAATCCACTTTCGATATCACAATGCCCAACGTCTCAATCGCGCTCCTCCTCTTCTCGATTTGCGCACCTCAACTCACCAGCGCATTCCAACTCGGCCAAAGCTCGGACAATTTAGACACTCGTTCAGTGTCACTCGGGCGCTTGGAGGAACTTGAAGCTCGTGTATTTACAAATATGTGCGTACACCTATAATTTATCCCCGTGTGCCTTGTCTTCCATCGTAACGCACCATCCAATCCAACGCATTCTGACGTCATCGCGAACATATCACTGTCCAATGCAAAACACACCACTGCAGCCTTACTCAGTTCACGCGCGACATCGATGGCGATGAGCTCGAAGCTCGATACATTAATTCCGACGCCCAAGAACTCGACGCTCGATCTATCAAGAGGTTTTTCGGGAAAATTGGTGGAATGTACGTGTGCTAGGGTACATAAGTTCAGAGCCAAAGGATTCATAGGCTTACGCAGACATAGCGACGAAATTGACACTCGAAGTATTGACCAGTTGGACGACATACTCGAAGCCAGATTTGTTCCTCTATTGTTGTGAGTGCCCTTTCCTTCAAGTCGTCCGGTTCACGAACGAGTGGAATATCGATCAATAGCGGCGTAGCCCGCAAGATAGGAAAGGCAGTTTTGGGAGGTCGCGATCTGGATACCGACAGCATTCTCGAAGCTCGATCCACTGAGCTCTCCGAGTTCGAAAGTAGAGCACTGGCCAAAGCGTAAGTCAATCTTTTCAGCTTTACATTCACCATTCCCTGGGGCTGTCTTATGGCACTTGCACCGGCGGTATTCCATATTCACGAGAACAATATAGACTAACCGCACTCCCTTACTGTTTATAGCCTCAGGCGCGGGATCACCTGGGCTAATTCCAGACGCAATCAGTTCGAAAACGGCCCCGAATTTCTCCACCGGGAGTTTGCCGAAGCAGAAGTGGAGGCCATAGTACGGGATATGTTGGATAAGTCGTACCTTGAGGTGCGGGAGGAGGGCTTGCTTGACGAGCTTGACTAAGATCTGTCCGCGACCTCAGGCATCCCGAAGCCGAGGCTAATTATGAACCCCCGAGTCCAGAACATACATTTTGATGATCGCTGTTGATGTTGTAGATTTGAGCGAGGGATGAACCATGTAGATTGATCCAAGGCCTAGGTAGGGGATTGGTATGCAGTGTGAAAAGCGCTGTGCATTCTTGAGGTCATGGAACACACGATCCTATTGTTCTACTGCAACAGAAGCGATGGGTGAGCAGCGTTGCAATGAGAAGACAGCGCGTACACGAACCTATCTACATCCCAGATCCATTCATTCCATCACTCGGGAATACACCCCTTCTAGTTCACAGCGATATCGATTGGGAACGGTGAGATCCCAGTTGCGTTGGTGATGAGGGGCACCGCAGACCGCCCTCGCTCAGATGACGTATGAGTTATCATCGTTTGCAGTGCCTTGGTTAGTGTGTTGGCGAGGCTTGCTTGGAAAGTATGAAAGTCTGTGAACAGTCCATATTTAGCTTCTGTGGCGAAAATATCGCAAAAAGAAGCAGTCGCGCACCATTATCGTTCCGCTGTCGTATGTCTACATTGATGACCCTGTGACAAACGCGGTCAGTACCCTCTTTATTCGAACGATGAGGGAGATGTACATACCATTGTTCCCAGGGAACAAGTTCCTCTCCGACGGTGAACCACGACTTCTTCTCAACCTTTTGAGAAAAGGTGACGACTATCTCTGGGAATGTCAGGACACTGGCGTTTATCGAAGTGCAAAGACTAACCTGACCACGTCTTCGACCGTTATCAACCCCTCTCCAGAACCCATCCACCTTATCCTTCACCAGTCGTTCCATTTCTGGATCCACCACGCCAGGCTGGAGAGATGGGGGAATGCTGTTAAGCCTCGAAAAGGTACGGAGTAACTGCACATACCAAAGTCACATCTAGAACTTCAAATGTCGTTGGCTTGATGGTCCCAAAGAGGCGGTGGAAGAGTATTGAGTGTAAAACGCCATGCAACACGTCTTTTGTCGTGGAACGGTCCAACGTCTGCGAATGGTTGGAGTCGTTAGTGGGGTGTACGACGCTGTTCAATGACCACTTACAAGGTCTATGGTAATCGTGTGATATGCATTTGCCATAACTTTAGAGAGTTGATATCATTTGTGAAGGATGGCGCGGCGACGAATAGGTTGTGGTATCAGTTCCACACGCAGCGAGGGTGACACTGGCGTCACGAACTCGGAGCCTTTGCAATACTCTCGCACGCATTGACCACAGGTACACAGCCACTCAAGCGTCCACCGCCACCGCGCCAGACATCGTGGGCGCTTAAAAAGGGAGGAGATCCAAAATGCTGCAGGTTTCCACGCAACGAGGACAGGTACCCGAGTCCATGAAAAGCTGATGGACGTTCTGTTGATTTAACGTCGTATGTACTCTGGACCGGGGAGCGTTTATAAGCGCGAGACTGGCTTGGAGCCGCCCTTCGGTCGTTGTTTTTCATGCAACGAACCTCGATTTGCACCCCAGTTTTGGCTAAAGAGGAGGAACGCTGTCTACATTCACTGTCTCTAAATGCGGGATATCACTAATCGCGTTGCCCAGCTCAAAGTACGGGAATATAAACTGCTGACGAGTGCATTCACTGGCCACCCCGCCCGATCAGCGGTTTAAAGCCGGCCCGTGCTTCAGTCAGCAATAGGGATCTAGAGCCTAATATGTGCTCAATGAGAGATGTATGTCAAAGTATCACGCCGACCCCAGGACCAAGTTCACCGAAACTCGGCCTACTACACATACATGCTGAGCAATTTGAATACACCTTGGCCGCAAGTGGACCAGCCCAGACCAATTGTTGCTCTTGACTGGATGAACTATATAAGCTGCATGTGGACACCATCCAATTTCAGACTCGAGCAACTCACATTTCCTTCATTAATCAATTCCACACTCTACCGCACCAATATGGCCATTGCCGACGTCCCCAGCACTGTTTCCAATCTCACCTACTTTATTCCACCGGTAGACGGTCGACCGGCATACCAATACGTCAACGCTGACCCAGCAACCGGCAAGGCTGCACACAACTACGATCGCAAACAGTACCCCGTAGAAGTCGAAAATATCCGGGGACAGGAGGACCGCTATCTCCTGAATGAAGCAGGCTTCCAGTTTCTCCACTACCCAACTAAGCACACATTGACCTTCGACGACGACGAGAGAATCAAGAGAGAGTATTACCCCGATAGCGTCGAGCTGCTGAAGAACTTCACGGGAGCCAGCCACGTTGTCGTTTTCGACCACAGTACGTCGATATGTGTGCTATACCCGATCGATTCATTAAACATGGCCTATTCATAGCTGTCCGCCGCCATCGCCCCGACGAGATCGATGACGGCCCTGCGAAGCGTAAACCACTTCCGCAAGTTCACATAGATCAGACGCCCAAATCTGTCCGCGACCGAGCTCACAGACACATCGGGCCCAACGCCGAGACCCTGCTCAAGAAGCGGTGCCAACTCGTAAACGTCTGGCGCCCAATTAATCATGCTGCATGGGATGTCCCCCTCGCTTGCTGCGACTACCGCAGCGTCGATCCCAACGACCCTCTACCTATAACTCTGATCTACCCCGACATGGAAGGGGAGTTCTACGGTGTGGCGTACAGCCCTGAGCACAGGTGGAAATACATGAGGGGTATGACACCTGATGAGGCGCTACTCATTAAATGGTAAGCAGTGGGTCTGTGGTGTGAATATAGATAGCTGATCAAGACCGGATACACAGCTACGACTCGATACAAGATGGGAGCGTCGCTTTGTGGACGCCACATACAGCATTCAAGGATCCATCCGCGCCTAAGGATGCTCCCTTTAGGGAATCCATCGAGCTTCGAGCATTCCTATTCTACGATTGATCAGCTGTCGTGCCTACAGTTATCAAAGAACATCCAACCTTGTTCATTCTCCGATCTATCAATAGCTTTGCTTGTAATTGTCGTCCATATTTACATTGTTTCTCCTAATAAAAGCATATCATGATTGCGAAGAGAGCTTATTTATACTTCCATCTTTCATCGCCACATTTTACACACTATGTCGTGAACAGCCAAAGGTAACTTTTACGAGAGTTTCTGCGCACATCTCGGATGGTGAACTCCGCCTACCTCCTTAAATCCCTGCTCAGTGAGCTCCACAGCGGGAACATCGAGCTGTACTTGAATGGCACACATAGACTCTGAGTAGATACATGGTAAAGCATAATTCTTCTGAGCATCATTATGTATTTATTGATGGAATTGCCTGCCAACGCTGCAGCTGTGGTTTCTCAATTAATCCAACTCGTCGAGAGTTGCACCATCGTAAATACCCCTGAAACCAACATCCTCGTAGTCTCGTACTTGCAGCGAGACCAGTTCATCGAACACAAAATCGCGAACGAGGAGGTCCAGCTCATCGTTTTCCAAATCCCTCAGGTCGAATTCTTGCCCATCAAGATCCCGCTTTCTTTTCTTGAAAGCACTGCGAAGGAGGGAGATTCCTTTAAACCTAGTGACAGAGAACAGTAAGTATGCAGTTCATCATTTGTCCGTACATCAAAGACACCAACACTAGACCAAAAATTCGGGCCTCAAGTTCCGGTTCTTGAAGCTCCCTGGCGGCGATTTCATCGCCTAGCTCTTCTCTTCGGAAGCCAAAGAACGACTTAATACCGCCCAGGCTACGACAGGAGTTGAAATTAGCTGAGAATCTACTCCATGATCAAAGTCTACAAACATGTTTTTGATGATTCGAGCTTCGAGCTCATCGTACTCTCGGAGCTCTCGGGAACTCAGCTGGTCCAGCCCATCGTCAAACTCCCTGCTCTCGATGGCATCGAATCTAATATCTATCAACAAGGCGTGCCATGGATGTAAAAGGGACACATACAGTTTCTCGAAGAGCCGTACTTCGAGTTCGTCGTACCCTTGCATATGGCGGGTGATCAAGTCCTCGGCATCGCCTTCGATGTCTCTACCGAAACCAAAGAACTTCCCGATTCCGCTGAAGCTGAGGTGCATTGTGGTAAGTATGAAGCTTTGAGTCGCGCGGCGATTACTTACATCTTGCCGATAATTCGGGCCTCAAGCTCTTCGGTAGGACCATTGCGGGTGGCCACAGCGTTGCCTCTATCAGTGTTCCGGGCAGTCAGGTCCTCAGCTTCAGCTTCCATGTCTCTACCAAACCCAAAGAATTTTCCGATTCCTCCAAGGCTGGGGTGTACTGTCAGTGAATCGTTTGAAGATTTGTATGTTCAATACCTACATCTTTCCGATGATCCGAACCTCGAGTTCTTCAGTGGGTGCATTTCGGATGGCCACCTCGCCTTGATCCAGAGGGGCTCCTTTCACAATTGGCAGTGCGCCTGACGCAAGGAGAACAACGACAGCCAGGGTTGAGTAGGATGCTTTAACCATTGTAGTAGGTGGATGGTGGTTGGATGAGCGTGTGAGATGAATGTATGTGTTTGATGTTGATTGGAGACTTGCAACGAGCTCAACCAGGAGCGTTAGTTGTGAAAGTCGTAGGACGAGACCAGCTGAGTAAATTTGGTTGTTTTCAAGTGGTTTATATATGTATCCCTCCTCAGGTTAAAACTCAGAGAATAGACCAACAGTTCATCTAGATCTATCATCTAGATAGCAATCTTGTAGCTGGACTGAGTTTTGGCTACTGAACAATCCCGGGGACCGCGCCTCATACCTTCGGCGGACCCACAGATAGATGAATACTCAAAGAAGCACCTGGAATATACACCTGTGTGATTTAGCCTGGATGATAAGGCGGTCCGAACGGAGTCGGAGACGCGAGCGCTACGATGAGTGTGGACGTTGCCGACAGGATTATAGCCATGGGCAAACTTACCAGCGCTCAGCAAACTCAACCGAGCGGGTTGTACTTGGCCTCCGGCATTCCGGACCCCGACGCCAAGCCCTATTGATGATGGCGCATCATAACAGCTGAACCAAAGAGTCGTGGCGGCCCGCCTCACTGCCCTCACAGAACGAGAATCGCGAAGAACACTCTTCAACATTGCAATATAGTATCGTGGATTGAGGAATTGTTATATACGGGATAAGTTAAACCTGTTATAATTAAGCTAACGTTTAGTCAAGCTCATCCATGGATGCTCCGTCGAACATATCCCTCGCGTCAACATCTTCGTAGTCCCGTGCTTCCAGCGTATCCATATCAGCCAAGAGATCTCGGACAATAATATCGAGCTCTGCGTCGGTGAAGTCGCGAGTGGACAGTCCCTGGGCTTCGACGTCCCTCCTGAAACCGAGGAACCTCTTGACACCACCGAAGCTGAAGAGGCAAGCCAGCGGTTAATGTATGTTGGACCAAGTCACCAGGCTAGTACGTACATCTTGCCAATGAAACGAGCCTCGAGTTCACTGTAGTCTTCGAAGTCCCTGGCGTCGAGTTCATCGCCGAACTCGCTTCTGCGGAAGCCAAGGAAGCCTTTGACACCCCTGAAACTACGAGTGAGGAACAACGGGTCAGCAACGCTCCAGGGTGCGCCACGCGGTCGACTTACATCTTTCCGATGAATCGGGCCTCAAGCTGGTCGAATCCTTCAAGGTCACGGGCGTTGAGATCTTCGGCGCTGAGATCCCGTCGGAAACCTAGGACGCCCCTGACACCTCGGAAGCTGCAAAGTTGGTGTCACTAAAGTTGCTTGGATCAGCAACTGAATAGCTTACATCCTTCCAATAAATCGGGCTTCAAGCTCATCGAGACCTTCAAGGTCACGAACCTCGAGATCTTGGCCGCTGAGGTCCCGTCGGAAACCCAAGACGCCCCTGACACCTCGGAAGCTGCAAAGTTGGTGTCAACTAAGGTTGCCTGGATCAGCATCTGAATAACTCACATCTTGCCGATGAATCGGCTTTCGAGCTCGGTGAACTCTTGGACGTCCCGTGCGCTGACGTTGACTGGCTCGTTGATATCCCGCCTGAAACCGAGGAAGCGCTTGACACCACCGAAGCTGAAGGAGGGGTGCTGTGTCAGCCAAAAGCGTTTAATCTACCGCGCAGTCTGTCTTACATCTTGCCAATGAATCGGGCATCGAGCTCTTGGGTGGTGGCACCACGGGCAATCAAGCTGTTCTCGTTGCTCAAAGGGGCGGCATTGACGAGAGCGCCAGAGGCAACGAGGGCAACGACAGCAACGGTGGAGTATGAAATCTTGGCCATTGTATTGAGTTTGTAGGGTGGGAGAGGAAGAAAAGAAGTAGTTGTGTGTAGAGAGAGAGGAGGTGAGAGTAGATTGATTTGTGCGGAGACTTGCAACAAGCTCGACCAGGAGCTGTAGTTGTGAAAGTGGGAGGATGAGACCAGCTGAAGAACCAGAGAGGATTTCCACCACCCTTTTATAAGCTTCCGTCTATGGATTAAAACTCAGAGTTTCGAAACGAGTAACTTGGATCGAGTGAGTTGATCTAACGGTTGCCCCTTACTGCATCGGCAAAGTTCCGGCAAAGATTTATCCTTGAGACTGGCAACAACGTGTCGCCAAAAAAGTGCAGTGAAGGTCTCCGCGAGACCCGACGTTACGTTGCGACGCACTTCATGGGCCTCTTTGTTCTTATCATTCAATTTACTCCGTATGCAAGAGTTCACCTTTGGACCCAGGTATTTACAATGTTTCTGCAACCGAAATCATACCCTCCCGTGACTCTCGCCAGGAAGTACTGGTATACTGTCGATATTATCACAGGTTTGAAGTCACCGCCTGAAGACCAAGTTGATCAATTTAATTTATCGCGTCGCTTGCGCTCAATGTGCCGCAACATTTGCGGATATCTAGCATGAGGTATAGCTAAGGTAGTTTCAAAACGAGAATGGCCAAGCCAACGACCTGGAATCTGTCAGCGCCGCAATGATGAAAAAGCAATGTTCAAGTGCGTCACGTCCGGAGATAAGCTAATTTGGTTAAAAACGGATGGCCGGACTCAGCGCAATCTCACAGCTCCTGTCACAGCCTCTGCCTCAACTTTGCATCAACTTTGCATCAACGATCAATTTTGCGGTTGCCAAAGTACCGAGCACAGGGTAGCAAGGGCTTGAGGGAAGGGTTTCTAGGATTTGAGATATATCACTCTCACTCCCTAGTAATTTGAGAAAAGAGGGATCGTATGAACACATAATATGAGTGAAACTCCGCACTTTCGTCTCCTTGGTATCGTCGCAGGTGTTGTGCTGGATGCTGTGATGCTTTGGAGATACTCGGCCATCCGCAGTGGCTGCCCGTGGTGCCCGCCAATGCACAGTACGTTACAATTCTCACAACTTGTGGGCACAAATCCCCGACTTCCATGGGATTGAATAAGAGCCGGTGTCCTCGCCCTTTGAGAATACTTATCGACAGCATAAAAGCGGCAGGGATGGAACTGCATCTGTGAGGTTATGGAGGAAAAAATCTGATCAAACCAGATCCATCAGAATCAAGAGGTGCTCCAGAAGCGCTGCGCAATCTATTAATGGCCATCTGTGTCGTCGCATATACCTTCGCCGAGCGCCCAAATTCGAATCATTGTTCGAGTGCAACAGCTTGATCCCGTCCCGATGCTATCTCCACATCATTTGCTCGTACACAGATAAGGCCAGCCAAGCCATCCTTGCCTGATACATGAACCTTCGTCCTCTTTGAATTCTTTGAGTCCAGACTGTTTGATAGCACTTGCAAGGTTGTTTTCATTCATCCAATGCAAGGTGTTACCTTAAAGTCTGACGCCATCGAATCTTTGATACTTGCTCTCGTGATAAGTATACTATTACTATGTGCATGTTTCACCCATCGCTGGTTGTGCTGACCCGCCCCACAAGCACAGGATCTGTGTACCAGGTGAGTTAGTATCATAACCCTAGTTAGGGCCGCTACTATCTTTTATTACTACTGGTACATTGTCCATCTCAATACCCATATTCTCTAAAACCACGCCACCCACATCTACATCCGGAACTTCCACATCCGCAGAAATCACCGTTGACCTCGGTCGAGTCTCAACAGGTCCCACATCACCATAGAACTGTCGCACCAGTGGTATTCGGTTGAACCCTGTCGTTCTCCCTTGCGAGGGAGGGTCAGCAAAGTTCACCGTCGTGCGATGCCGATGTTCATCAGTGGAGAGCGTCCCGATTGAGAATTCCCCTGTGTGTGTGGTGTCGAAGCGGGTGGTGCGAGCTCCAGTGCGGTTGATGGCTTGGTTCTGGAAAGAGATGCCTGTGGAGCCAGTCATGGTCGAATGTGCTCTTGATTTGCTCTCCCAACTGCGCAGTGCGAGGAGGAAGCGGGCGGTGAGGAGTGCGGATAACCTTCAGTCAAGGCCGAGGACAGTCAGTGTGCCATTAGATAGGCCACGTCGGAGTTTCAGACTCACGGGAGTTTCAGGCTGTTGAGAGGCCGACTGATGCCACCCCATGTTTTCTGTAAGTGCTGTTGTTAGGATGTCTCTCTTTGCGCTGTAATATTATCCGACTAACGAGATTGAGGATGGCGGAGATGACTGTGAGGCCAAGGACAGCGCTAAGGTGATGAAGAGATCGACGCCGTCAGAAACATCTCGGGGCGTAATGCAAAGGTTCAAACTAGGTCAGACTTACGCGATATACAGGAAACCTATAAGGAGCACACATAATTGCTTTATTTTCAAGAGAAATATGATAGATGGGGTATAAGGTCGTACCTTGGGACAAGATGATATAGTTGATCGATTGGCGAGGATTTCTCCCAAAGCCGCCTTCGTGCCGAACCGACCGCCATACGCGCATGGCGGCTAGTGTGAATGCGCTCATTTCAAACACAAACATGAGGGCTGCGACCGCAATGCCGACTGTAGAGGTAAATGGACGACGCAGGGTACTAGGTCAACAACAAGGTAATTAACTTTTTGCGATTTAGGTACTCACCTCTAGGAAAGTTGAGGCGAAATGGGATGTCAATGAGAATTTCTTATCATGGCGGTATCGGGACTCACTGTCCCGACCTTGAGCTAGTCGTCGGGCAATGGCTAACCACTTCGCCACCCTGGTTACTGCAATCGACATCATCGAAAATCGCTGCAAAGGGAATGTAACTTACTATTCGAAGCCCCAGGATGCTCGCCCCAAGCACACCCAAGATGATAGGTACTGCGCGGGTTCCATTACAGATCGCACATGTTCGGAGGGCCCATACGGCTACAATGGTGCGGAACTGTAAGCGTCATTCCCTGACCTCCAATAAAGGAATAACCCACACATAACCCCGATGTGTCCGAAAATCGCGAGAATGCCTGCGGATCGATTGATAGTTGTACAGCTACACAGGAAGTCAACAAGGATTAGGACGCTCCGCATGTGGTGAGATGAGGACGGAAGCGAACTAGGGGTTATGAATGTTAAGGTCGAAGCCTGAGCGTGATTATATGAACCGAAGACGGACCCTCATAGTGATGCCTTCCGTCTTTCCAAGGAGGTGTATGAGGTTCGCGGCCAATGCATATCGACAACATAGGTAGAGGAAGGTTGTAGTTTTTCGTGTGGTGATATTTGCCCATATATATTGTATCTCGTCCGGGAGGGTGAGGACGTAGTCGTAGTAGAGGAGAACTATGCACAAGTGAGCTTGAGGCCTAAAATCTCGAGACTCAAACAACGACGTACCAACGCTGGCCGCTTGGATGCTGTATTCAGCTCTGTTCATGTTCAGTCATCTCTTCGATATAGTTACTCGGAGTAATTCACCGAGAGAGCACTGTGTTGTCTGAGTCTGTGGACATTTCACCATGGACCACGATCCCACAACATCTAATCTTTCCGCCAATACAACTTCAGTTGTCCAGCCTGCTGGCCTATAGCTTGCGAAGTTGCGGAATCGGTCGCTACGTGGATGGGCTGGACGCAGAGAAGGCCGTACGACGCAAAGCGAATGACGGGCGGTGGTCCAATGCGTTGGCCTCAGTCGAAGTAGAGATTGCCGGTTCGTATGAGAGAGTGACTGAGCTAGGATGTGGTAGGATCCATACCACGTCGTCAACTATTGAAGCCCCAATAGTAACACATATGCGGCCGAAAGCCTAAGCAAGGAAGAAGCTTCGCGAACCATATGCTTTCGCGCTGCTGCGAGCCGGAATGCCTGATGGTTGATGGTGTTTCTGATCATTGATGATCCGAGTGTGGCCAATCAATTACCCCGAAGACATCGGTAAACACCGGTCGGTGGGATAAAGCGGGATAAGGCTTGATGATCTGATAACAAGATAATAACATGTTGTCAGAATGATAATGCCTGATCAACCTTTATCAGAATGATAATGCGAGTGAAAAGTCGCAGGTTCGCGAACGAACGTTGATCTAAGCTGTACTCTGTCAGACTCTGTCGTACTCTGCACATAAATAAGTCAGGCCCTGTATACCCACATCAGGATCCCGCAGCAAGCCGAGTGCTGTGCCACTGCGACACCTTGCGGATCGGAATTCTGGCGGCTATAGCGCCAGTAGGCCAACCGGGCCCGAAACAAGCAAATCGCCTGGTCTACTGTAAATATCACAGGCGTCTATGCATCTGGAGGGGGTGTGCATATCCATAGCTAGCATTCGCCTCTCCAGATTAATGTTGGGAGAAAGAAGGTCAGAGCCTCCATTGACAGGCGTATGAAGTAATAACAACGGTTGAACAAGCGCAAGGCAAGCGATCGATAACGAGCATTCTCAGCCAGTCTCCTAAGCAGCCAGCACACAGCCAGGCAAAACCGCGCACACTAGACATATTTTTACTACACTTCACCAACTGTCCAACTATCTTGGCCTAAAAATTCTATTATTACTCCGGATTTGCTACTACATATCGGATATCCTGTGTAGCACCACGGGTTCAAGGTTCAAGCTCAAGGTTCAACTCTCATTTCGGTAGGAAAGGCAGTCCAGGCACTGAGCAGATCTGGCCCAGGCTTTCAGGCCGCCCAAGACTTGCACATCACAATGTTAGCAATGTTAGGGCGCTGGGATTGTGTTCATAATGTCAATCAGGGTCAATGCTCTGGGACTCAATGGCGCCAGTTATCCGGTTGTTACAGCTCTCGTAGAGACTGCCAAGGTCAAACCAGACCTCGGAAATATGTAGCCCTGTGATAAGTGTTTGCAGCTGGCCGGTGTGGTTGAGGAAGCTCGAGGAAGGTTTGAATCGTTTGATCCTCTTGATTTGTATATCCGTCAATTCATAGATATATGACGTTATATCACCAATGCAAACGCAAAAGGCTCAAACAGATCGTGTCCGCCCCACGTCCGCCAAACACTTCAGTCGAAATCCAGTGTTCAGCGGAGCCTAGTACAGTCTGTCTATTTATTCTTGGCCGAGAAAAGCGCATTGCGAACACCAATGCCGCAGAATCCAGATCGAGCTATACTAATATGCTGACTTAGTGGACAGGATGCTTTACCCCAATAAGGTTGTCAGAAATAGTCGTATCCAGTCGTATCAAACCTGACCTGTGCAGAGCGCAGCAGCTCATAAATTTTCATGATCGAGTGGTACCGATGATTGAACAGGGGAAATCCGCAACATTCTGACTGCCTGATGGCATTCTGATACTTTAGGATCAGTATGATGGAAAACAGTTATTTTGAGTGGAAAATGGTCAACTTAACCATTGGAGGGAACGATTCAACTGAACGGTGCGGATTTGGATAATCCAGACTCGTGGTTGTCAGTGGCCGGATCAAGCCATAATTACATGCTAGTTGATTGGTTGGTTGTGTAGGTTGGACAAGCCTGGTAGTTCGATTTCGTGCGCCAAGAGCGTGCACAGAGTGTACACCTTGCATGGCCGAATGGTCGAAGGCTTTGTAGCGTCGTAGTGGGTTCTTCAGAAAGTAGTCGATGGCGACATGGTACCAATATGGCATCACTACAATACAACGAGCAAACGCACTCAAAGATATGTAGGATAGATCATAGAATGGAGGTCGGTACAGCATATAGGACTACCATGGTGCTCCGAATCCTTGCCTGGCAGGGAGTCTCCACAGCCTCTTCGAGTATCTCCCCGAGTCACTGTTCCTCGCAATCGATTAACTCCTCGGCTACCTTCCAATGGCTTACTGGGCCATAAGCATAGTTGATGCCTCAACCAGTGCCAGGATGCAGCGGACTGCACACGAGTAATACGACGATGAGACCTGTGCAGAATAGCCTATACAAAGGGGCCAGAGGAACCTTCCTAGTCATAATTCATATACCTGTAGAATGTTATCGTTTTACGTAGCCTTCGTTCAATAAAACGTAGCTTCAGCCCAAAGGAATTATACTACAAGATGCTACGCGTCAGTTGAATACTGGACCTGGACCCGGCGAATGCGACCCTGGATAGTTTGACTGTCGATTTCTATCCTGGCTACATTGTGTGCAATATAAAATTTGGGAAAAACAAATAATTAAAATTGGGCAGTGCATATGCTGTTACTACAGGTGGAGATAGCTAATGCGGCGCCGCTAACCATCGACGAGGACTACTAATGACTACAGTTAGACTCGGATGCCCAATTTTTGTTGACCTGAGCCCATATGGCCGAGAATGTAGATGCAGGGGAAGCTGTCGAAACGTTTAATCAGACTATATCGGTCGTGGACAAGTGATTAAGATTAACTCTCCCCGAATGCATTGAAACCATATGTTGCAGAGAGCAGAATATCGTACACCATTCCTCTCACGAACACGGTTGACCTATTGATGGCCTGCCAATGAGATATTCCAGTCTAAGTTAAAGAGGATACAGAGAGACTCGCCGTGCATCACATCATTCTCATGGTTGGTCAACATTGAGTACTTTACACTGGCCCACGGGTGTACGTACACTCCTCGTACACTCCTCGCACACATATTGTACACAACATGGACACAGTGCAGACACAACATGAACACAGCTTATGCACT
>ML210339.1:0-57795 GCA_004369085.1 Coprinopsis marcescibilis
CACTGACCTTGAATCCATATATTCGAGGAACGTAAACGAAACCATTGGCGCGCTTCTGCCCCCCGTGAGGGTTGGGGTTCACAAAGGGCGACACACGCGCGCTGTTGCTGCTTCCCCCGCTGCGAGGCGATAAAGGAGATCCACCAGAAATCGGGGCCTTCCAGAACGGCGCAGGCGCTAACTCGCGATAGGTTTGGAAGAACAAGTGGGCGAATGTGGTACCGAAGAAAGCGCCTAAATATCGTGTTCAGCGGCCTTATCAACAACCTTGTAAAGAACGATGCCGTACCATCCACTCCTTGGAATCTGCTGCTCGGGGGCACGAAGATGTCATTGCAATTTGGGCAGAAAAGCTTGACTGTGTCCACTCCGGGCATATCTGAGCGACCGCAAGGCACGACGTTGCACGAAACGCAGTAGACACGAGGGCAAGAGCCAAAAACCCCGTTTTCGTATTTTTCCGCCTGCAAAGATAGGGTCAACGATGCCGTCAACTTTCGGAGTTGCCTATGAAGAGTACACACCATGGCCTGCAGGCCCGCACGCGTCAGGATAAACCGTTGGTGGACTAGTCCATAAAGCATTTCTGCAGACGATTCGACGATTGAAACGTCGGGGATCTTGGAAGCGTCCTCATCCTCTGCACAACGGTTGAGCGAGACGCCTATGAGGTGAATCGGCGGGACCGGAGGGCCAAATGTCTTTGTTGGTAGAGACTGTGCATAGTGCTCGACCATTTGGCACATTCGTTCTTCGCGGGTAGCTGATACTGCCATTGGAGTTTCTGCTGAGTAGGCAGAGTGGAGGAAGAAGTCTGTGAGGCTGAAGATGGTGGGGCATGCGTAGACGAAGTTCTTATCAAGCGTTCTTGTATCAACATCGAATGCATCCCGTAGTGCCCGGAGCAAAATATTTTGAATCTGTGTGGCCTGTAAGCTATCGAAGGTTAGTTACAGCACAGAGTATTTGATTTCAGGCTCCCTTCACCTGTCGCATCCAGCATGGAACAGATCACCGCGATCGCTAACAGCTGTCGCCAAAGTCGAGCTAACAACCTTCCTAACGAAGTCGTGGGTTGTTTCTGGGCTCCAGTTCGAAGGTAATGGGACGGGTTCTTGGGATAAGGCGCTGATAGAGTCATAAAGTTGGCTGATTTCGACTTCATAATCCTCCAAAACAGCCTGTCTTCTAGCCGTCCCTTTGGCCGTATACGTAAAAGATTTAGAGCAATCTGCGGCTATGATCATCTGCACCACGATAGCTCTACAATGAGCTACGAAGACGAAAACCAAAAATAACTTTATACTCACATCTTGGAATACCCGTGAGTGCTGTGGGGCAAATGCGTTCGCCTTCTGTACACTTGGCCATATCTTGTTGCAAAAGTCGGCGAGTTTGACTTCATCCTTGATATCGAATGCAAATGAGGGATGTGGTTCGACGACAAACCCAGCTCGAGACCGGCGGTGGCCGAACATAACAGCGCCTTTGATATGGGGATCTTGATTCAGAATCGCCTCTACAGAGTTGTGGGGTGATCGGTACATCTTTTTCTGCAGGTTCTACAGGCTGTAGGACTTACCTAAAGGGCAGGGATTGGTCTAGAACTTCTTGAGTCTTCGATTGTTGAACACAAGGCAGACGAAACGAACCTTCTCTCCTGTGGTGTGAATGATCTGATCGTCAGACCGTCCGTATATTTTCCATAGGTCTGGATTGGTTGGATGTCGCACGAGAAGGTCAGAAGTTGCAAATGCGTTCATTCCGCCGACCGTGGTATTTGTTACGAGCAGCTTGCAAAAGGGCTGAGACTAGCAGTCTAACATTAGACCAAGTTCTTGTCCTAAGAATACGATCAAAACGCACCACAAGTATCAATTCACAGATTCCGTCGCCCTGTGGAATCAACTGTGGAGTGATGTTCCTTGCAAACGCAAAATAACCCCAGTCATCAATCGATTTTGCTGTGGGTCCAAGGTCAGTGTATGATCGCGGCGGTGGCTCCTGCTGCCAGTGCTTAACGTACTGGTAAGGATGCTTGACATTCCGCCACATTCGGTGCTATACAGCATCAGATTCGGCTTCCAGAATGGCCAATGTGTATACTTACGAGCCATAAAGTGTGTTGGTATTTACACCCTGCGAGGCGAGATAGCTTCCCACACTATCACTGAGGCTTCCTCCGCCGCATATCTACATACACCCAGAGAGACGATTGAGTGATCCGACATCGGGGTTATTGGATTCACTGACCACTCCTGTGCGAGAAGCAAGCCATCTGACACATTCTAGGTTCGCCGCCCATTCCTGTAGACCCAGTTTAGTTTCAATTTCTTGTGAAATCGATCAAGCTCACCTCAATTATTGAAGGAACGGAAATGACCACGTCGGTATCAGTGGCCACTGATGCATCATAGTGGGCCTTTACGCCCGGAACCTGGGCAGGGAACTGTGGTTTAAACACACTGGCAACGATCCCAGTCGATACCTTTCCCGAGCATTAGCATTAGCTTTTCCAACTCCAGCGACTTGACAGACTATACTTACTATACATGCCATTTGCATGACACCAAGTGCATGGAACATGGGCACGATATGAAGCGAGAAAATCAAGCCAGTCACGTCCACATCTCCAAAATGATAAGCCAAAGATAGCTCTAGAAAACGTCTGTTCGTGATAGGTATTGGCTTTGGGTGGGAGGTGGAGCCTGGTAACCATATCGGTGTCGTCAGTGAGGACGATCAGGAACGAGGAGTAGAGGACTTGCCTGAAGAATGGAGATAGATAATGACATCATTGATACCCCGTCTTTCGTAGACGATGTCCTGGGGGCTAACCTTCGGTTGTCCATACAGGTCGTCAAACAACGGCATGTTCGACGTTTGAGGTTGGACAATCGACGTGGACAAACGTTTTAGAGCCTCGGACGCAAGGCCCTGAACCTTCGGCTCCTGACCCACGAGAATGTGCCTGACGTCGAGCTCTTTGACCAGGTGGGCAATAGCTGCAGGCGAGTTTCGCGGAGAAATCGGGAATGCCACATATCCTGCACGATAAATGGCGGTCATCATGACAAAATACGTTATCGTATCTGCGAATGTAAGAACAGTTTAGAGGGATTTAGTTTGTTGCAAGCCTCTTACACGTACCTGATGCAGCAAGGATTCCGATGATTGGAGGCTTGTACAGCCCGACTGACCAGTTCATGATCTTCCGAACTCGCTTCACTCCACAGTTAATGGCTTCTACAGTTTCAGGCCATCGGATGGTCGTAACTTCGCCATCATCGTCGAATAGAAATAGAGGGTGGTCCGAGTTGTTGTCACTGTTCCATTTGTAGAGTTCAGCCGGATGCAAAGATCCATCAAGAGGAGGCGATGTGAAGGTCTTGGACACAAGGGCTTGAGTTTTGGGGACGCGTTCGACTGGAATACGATCTTCTGCGCTAATTGTGCTCATAGTAAAGCGATACGTTTGGGGCAACGTCCCTAATTATTAGCGAGCCGATATATATCCCAACCTGTGCGCCGACCTGCGTGATAGGAACGTGCGGTCTGGTCCTTCCGCCGATTCGGTTACTAGATATTTTGCGACCCCTCCATTTCGGAACTTTACTTTGCCATGAACTTGGATCAACTTTTGATTGAAGGGTCAAAACGATAGGTTTTAATGACCGGTGCAATAGTGTCTGTTAAGCATGCACATCAGGACATGTGCAAAGCTAAAGAAAACGTTGTGAAGCGAATTCAGCGTTGCCCACCTTCTAAGTTCCAATTAGCCATGCTTCACGGGTCAAGTCACCCGATTAGGCGTATACATTTGCGAAATATCAAATCATGTCACGACGGAACGTATTCTAAGGCTGCGTTGTGGGTACAACCAGGACTGTCACGGTAACGGCCGCGCTCATTGGTCTTGTTAGTCGTGGGAATATAGTTTAATCGCCGATAGAAGGTCTCGGCCGATTAATCGGAGTGATGCCGGTCGGCATATTAGCAGGTGTCTTCGGTGCTGTTCTTCTATGCATCCGATTCGGGTCACACTTCCCAGACTGGGGCCCCACAATATAGTATACGACTCCCTGCTTGGAAGGCCGAGATGGAACTGAAGAATACACGCCTGAATCGCACACCGAAAGGCGCGAATAGACGTCCACAGCGAGGATATCGGGTATCAAAATTCACAAACCTTTATCGCATAAGTACGAGTTTAAACGGAAGTTTTGGCTTGGGACATGTATGTCAGGCAGTTTTGGTCACTTTCCAAGGCTCCTAGACTATGGCTGGATGCTTGGTGTTGAGTCCCAATGACGGCAAAGCTTTTAATGAAACGTACTTGCCTCAGCCAAATTCCAACTTGAATGCAAGACCAATCGAGTCCCAGACGTCGACAAGCTCGAGCGTAGTGCCTACTTATGGCTATCTGGGGGCCCTAAATATTCAAGCTGGTACAGTCTTTGAGCAATTATTTTGACGGCCCCTCATACCTCAGGCGGTGCGATCCCTCCTTTGCCTTGGTTCATCTTGCCTTGATGACCCCCACTCTCAGAAGACACGTCCAGGTGCATAAGAGCTATCAATGTGAGAACTGAATAACTCAGTATAATTGTAAGCACACGGAGAAGAATGCAGTTCACCGGTTGTATTCGTCCTCTCCGTTGGACCACATTACCACCTGTAAGGCCTCTATCGACCCAAACATCCGGAATGCAGGTTCACATCTCTACCATGAGCAAGCGAGAGCATATCGGTCGTATCCGTTACCTAGATTCTTGAACCAAGCGGTCGTCTGTGCCCTCGATTCCAAATGAACTGCATTAACAGCCCACCACACGTCTCAAACAAGAATACCCTGCTCCCTCGCCAACTTTTCCATCTGCTCCGCAATTCCCCAAATCCTCCTCCGATTCCTCATGCTCGGGCTCCTGCTACAGCATATCCGATACATCAACCACGGCGCCTTATGACCCAGCTCTTCCAGCTTAACAGTTTCCACCCTCTTCACCTCGCCCCTCTTCGTCATGCGAACAACTCTGAACGCGTCAAGCCACCCTTGTTCCCACTTATCCAGATCTTCGCGTTGCCTAGAGCCGTCAGGGGTCACTATAGGGCTCGAAGGGAGGTAGTAGCGTTCCGCGGTGGATAGCACGGCGTGGCAGACCTGGTCCACGTGCGGGAGCACGGCAGCTCTTAAAATTCTGTTAACGGACATAAAGCGAAGCAAGTCTTTGATGGGGAGGTATGCAGCGACAGAAAAGAGAATGTCGAAAGGCAACGTATCGATATTGCGGCCAGCCGAGGATATGGGCACCTTCGCACTGGCTACCTGCAGCATCTGCCTTTTCCTAGACGCAGCCACCGCTTCTGCAATTGGGAATCTGACAACAACTAGGTCAGGACCTATTCTACGCTGGAGATGCAGCAAGGAAACGCACACATCGGGTCGGACAAAGACCCACAGGTTGCCTTTTCCCCTCCAGGCCTCATATAAAATCCGCTCTGTGCTCTTCGTGTCGTCGCACAGCAGCTTCTTCCACCACCGCTTGCGATCATCGAATCGACAGACCGCTACCCTGTTCGCATACTGGCCAACCGTCTCATGGGCCCATAGTCAATCAGATTGTTCCTGTTGAGCGTTCCGTAATAGCCAGAGCGACTTAGGGTGTTGCGCGTGATGAAGCGATAGAGGATCTGTGTGTCGAGCGATGGCGCAGCAGTCCTGAGGATGCAGTATGCGGTGAATGTTATGAGGGAGCTTCTACAAGAGTGGCCTTTTCCAAAAACGCCGTATTGCGTTGAAGGGTCGTCGTGCAGCTGGTAATAGCCATATGCACCTGTGTCTGATGAAGGAATGGCGTTGAAAATTAGAAGGGCAGGGTCGTCTTCAGTGAAATTGGATTCTCGCCATCCTGAACACATGTTGAGGAACGGGTGCATTAGAATCTAGAGAGATTTGAAACTGACCTCCGCTGACGTCGAATGGGTCTCGACAGTGAAGCAGGGGGCCCCCAGCCTCATGCCCGGTAAGAATAACGTAGTCCCTAGACGCGTCGACGTCGGCTTGAGATAATACCAAGCCGTTAAGGATCTCATGGCTGGGGAATTTGTCGTTGTAGTCCTTCTCTTTTTCACTGCCTAAGGGGTGGTTGGTCGAAACAATTGGCCACACTGAGAGGAAAAAGCATACCAATTACCCGGAACTCAGACACATCCTCATAGTCCCAATCTGCGATATCAGGACCATCCAGGCTCAAGAGAGTCTCAGTGTCTGAAGAGTCTGAGCATTCGGAATCAGACTCACTCGAGGCATCCTCCGAGTCCGTCCACTCTGCCTCTTCCTCGCTGTAACCTATGTCCTCGACGTTGATTTGGACCTTATCGTCGATCCAGTTGCAAGAGAGGACATTGTCCTTGTGATCATCTTCATCTGTCTCTTCGGGCACATAATCGTCGTCGTTCTCATCCTCGGGTTCTAACTCTCTATCTTTCTCCAGCTCTTCGAACGAACGGTGCCACACCGACAAAAAGTCGCTCCTCTCATAGTTACATAGTTCAGATGACAGCTCTTGCACAAGCTGTTGTTTCTAATAAATACCAGTTCACATGATCAACATTTGGCCACTCACTTCTGCGCGCCACTCCAAATGGGTCGTTGCTGTAATCTATCAAAGTGAAATGCGGATTCAATGCAACGGAAGCTGGAAGGGTTGATAAGACGCACCACGCAGAAAACGCTAAATTCGCCCATAGATTTCTGACTCCAGAGTGGGTATCGCAAGTGAACCAGTATTGACGATAGTGACTGTGACAATACAAGAAGAAAGGTGAGAGAAGGTGTTCCTGGATTTCTAGACTGGGTGACCGTTATCGCGTCACCATGGCTGCCGCCGGCTATCCTCACCCTGATTTACCGGAAAACTGTCTCCTACTGACTTGTGAGTTATTAATTTTCCAGCGTGTATTGATCATATCAGATGTTTTCGAAGCAGAAAATAAACCTTGAGCGATGAAGTAGAAGCCTGAGGTTATGCATGGTTGATTACACGAGGATACCCTGCTCCCTCGCCAGCCACTCAATGGCCTCTGCAATGCCCCAGATTTGCCTTCTGTTCGTCATGCTACGGCTCCCACTGCACTCAATCCAATGAATGAGCCGCGGTTCATTCCAGCGTAAGCTGCTCAAAAGAGACCGCTTCTCCTTGACGCAAACATACTCTAACGAGTCAATCCACACCCTCCTCCGCCAAACCTCAAAACTTTCTTTACCATCAATTCTTGATAGGATCGATAGTAGTAGTAGTGATAGGATTGGCAATAGGCAGTAGCGTCCGACATATCTCCCACAAATCTGGTACAGGCCAGTCGGTACGATGAGGATAAAGACCTGGCGGAAGGAGGCTCCTCCAGTGTTCTCCTGGACCTTGGTATTATGTCGTTGAGAGTCTGGCGAGGAATATCGAATACGGAGTAATGTAAAAAATTAGAATTGCTGGCAGACGGCGAAGGTGGTGGTATCTCAGGCCCAATGAACGACTGGCGACTGGAGGCGCGTGGGATGATGCCGGCCATTCGGGACTCGCTCCTCCCGGACCATTGTCCTCAAACCCATGCAACTCACAACAATTTCACACTAAGATCGTAAATGTCGTATATTTCCAATGCGTTCTTCTGTATTCGTATTCAATTCACGCTGGTCGGATGCATGGATCTGCAAGGACCGCGCCGCGCGCCATCTTCCAAGTTTTAGTCCCGATCCGCACAGGGTAATCATTGCCAAAAGACTTTGGGGTGCTTCATGATTGAGCCGCGGGTGGGATTGGGAACTGTTCCCGGGCAAGGCGCAAAAAATGAGGGGTTGAAGTGGGCTTTGCTCCAGCAGCTGTCGTCGTTCGAGTCCGAGGCTGCGCTACCTGTGATGGGGTGCTACATTGAAACGCGAATATTGTTAGACAAATATTGGCGGGCAAAATTCCGGAGAACTCACGTATGCGCATTTGGTGTTATCTGTGTAACTGATAATCGAGTCAGGATCATCTCGCCGTTGCTGATAAGACATTAAATGCACGTACTTGCACTGGAAGTGGTCATCGCCGTCAATACGAACGGCTATAGGCGAGGCGGTACTTTCGGTGTGGGTTGGGCAGCACCAAACCTCACCCTGGTTATTTGGCGATCAGCTTGCAATCTCCACACATAGCTTTCGAATAACAACCCACCCGGTTGAAGATGTCCAAGATCCTCGAATACTCAGCATAGGCCCCTACGACCAACGTAAAAATAACGGCGAGAATTCCAGTGCGCATTGTGGAGGAGGTATCAAAGTAGGACGGGGAGGACAAGAGAGGACAATTAGGGGCGAACGAAGCTTGGGGATATTTATTTTTTCGATATATATATCTTCCCCAAAGAATATGACTGCTCGCCGTTTGTTCCGCAGCTCCGCATGATCTGAAGGTTTAATTGGAATTCAACCATTTCTCCGCACTGTAGAGACTAGGAGCAGCTCGGGAGGCGTATTATTGCCAGCAGAAGCCCAAATCTTATCTTTAATCAATGAATGCTCGCTTGCCACCTTCTTATGCATTCCAGTTTATTCCGGCAACACGGAACAACCAACCCCAGAATTCCCAGCGCCACCGTGACATTCACGCGACGCGTCAAACGCGTCACCGGCCCGGATGTGCCGTTACATATGCGGGGGTGAATGACGCACGGACCCATTATACCCTTCTCTTTCCCTCCACGATGATCTCGATGTTCTACTGTCGATACTCTCAGTATTTTCGATCTGCTGGACTTTTTTAATGGACATTAAACGACGATGGGCGACTCAATATGTTGTCGAACTGACCCAGTATACCTCTTCGGCACAGATGCACGGTGTACTGCGTTGTGACTGCCAGTCGAGGAGAGTTGGATGAGCTTTGCCGTTCGAAAAGTGCTTTGGTAAGGAACATTCTTTGTGGTCATCGAAAACGAGCTCTTACCAGTGCCCTGGCCGCTTTTAGTGACAAACTGGACCCCGCATGTTCCACGTCTGGCGCTGTGCACAGTATATCTGTATCTGGATTCTCTCCCGCCTCTTCCTGGCCGAAAACAAGGTGGCTTGAATATGCGGCCTCGAGGCGAAGGTCTTGTTTGCTTGTGAAGGGGGGTTGGCTCGAAACAAAGGGAATGCAACGACAGGACAGCAAAGTAGGACGCATTGGAGAGTTTTGATTTATGGATCGTTCGATTCTTGGTCTCTTCCCCATGGTACCGTTGTACCAGGCAAACACCACGCGCTCCACGTGGGGATCATAACATTTCGAACTTATGGTTGGTCATTTCCTCATGTGCCCGTCTTTTGCGAACTCTTTCGACTGAATACGTAAAATTCTAGATCGGAACGTAGATTTGGCACCGCTATATATTTCCTTGTAAAGCAAGTATGGCGCTTTTAAGAGCGAGCTCGACCCTTCACCACGAAGGGATCGGGCTGCTGAAAACTATATATTTGGTTGGACTGTACATCTCCCCAGCACGCACGATTCAGTTTCCCCCATCATGAAGCTCTATCTGGCGTTGTCAGGCCTTCTTACCCTTGCTGTTGGTCTGGTGAAAGCGACAGTGTATCAGAACGTTGACGATCTCAGCGATGCGGCAAACTTTGACTTCATCATCGTTGGAGGTGAATTTTGTTGCTTAGCGAAAGTGGGGCTGGCTAACGGATCCGCAGGAGGTACAGCCGGCGCTGTATTGGCAAGCCGTCTGTCAGAGGTGCGCAGGTTCAACGTCCTGATCATTGAAGCGGGGCCCAAGTATGTGTTTAATAAATTGTCGGCTACTCATTGCGGGGGTGCTGACCGTACATTGCAGCAACGAAGGCGATGATAACTTGGTTATCCCCGCGATGTGGGCGGGCTTGTCTACGACCAAGTATAACTGGAATTATACCACAGTATCCCAGCCTGGATTACTAGGAAAGGCTCTCCAGTATGATCGGGGGCATGTTTTGGGGGGAAGTAGCTCTATCAGTATGTGATTACGGCGATGGTAGACGTATCTTGAGCTGACGTGCGAATTGTAGATGCCATGGTTTACTCGCGTGGGGCTGCCGATGATTACGACCGGTGGGCACGGATTACTGGGGACAATGGTTGGCGTTGGAGCAGTCTCTTCGACCTCATCAGAAAGGTACGTACCCGCTCTGTAAGCCTTGTGGGTATGTACATATGCACAACTGACGGGGTTTCTCTGTGCAGCATGAGAAGTTTGTGCTCCCAGCCGGCGGCCGAAACATCAGTGGACAGTATGATCCCCGTGTTCATGGATTTGAAGGAAATACGCAGGTATCATTGCCGTGGAGTGGGCCTAATGATTTTGATTCTCGATGTCTTGAAACTGTGCGGAACGATACCGAGTGGGGGTTCAACCTCGACCCTAATTCGGGCAAACCTTTGGGCCTCAGTATGTCTCTTGTGATACCGTCTAAAAGGCACTGACCAAATGCCCATTTTCAGCGTGGATTCAATCGACTGTCGGAAACGGCGAGAGAAGCAGCTCGGCAACTGGGTACCTGAACACTGATGTGCGGCAAAGGCCGAATTTGAGTATTCTTCTCAACACGCGGACTACTCGTATTTTGCCTGTTGGGAGGGGCAAAGAACCGGATATGCGAACTGTCGAGATTGCAGCAGGCCCTGATGGTTTGTTTTTCCAAGAGGTTGTCCCGGATAGTTACTGATGGTTCTCCGTGATAGGTCCGCGCAGGACTTTGACTGCCAGGCGAGAGGTGATTCTCTCAGCTGGAGCCATTGGTTCACCACAGATCCTGCTGAATTCTGGTATTGGGGACAGACAAGAGCTGTCGAGCATCGGAGTTCCGTTAGTCCATTCTCTCCCTGACGTCGGAAAGGGACTGCAAGACCACGTTACTTCGGGTGTGATTTGGGCCAAGACTGAAGAATCGCCCCCACCGTGAGTTGTTTCTTGCTCTTTGGCCGTTTCAGTTTGTGTTGACCTTTTCTTGAAGCCTGGACCCCGCGGTTGCGCTGGACATGTGGCGTTCCAACAGGACAGGACCGATGACTGAAGCGGTCGGCCACCAAATCCTTTGGGCGAGGATCCCGGCCAGGGCTGACATCTTTAAGAACTATCGAGACCCTTCTTCTGGTCGTGGTGCTCCCCACATTGAGCTTGCCCTGTTCAACCTCCAGAATGTAACGGGCAGCATCAATGTGTTGCTTACACCGTATTCCCGTGAGTCGACAGCATTCTCCGTCTTGTTAGGCCGGCTGTTTACTTAATATCTTTCTCTCTTACTAGGTGGTTCTGTTAAGATTCGTTCAAGCAATCCCTTCGACGCTCCCATTATAGACCCTGGATACCTTTCCCATGAATTCGACCTAGAAGCCTTCGTCGAAGGTGCCCGTATTGCGAAAAGGTTCTTTAGTGCTCCGGCTTGGAATGGGTTCACCAACGGGCTCGTCACTCCAGATCCAGATACAACTTCAGCCGAAGACTACTACCAATATGTGAGGAACACCACTGGGAGCACGCTCCACGCGTCGGGGACGGCCGCTATGTCTGCCCGGAATGCAAGAAATGGGGTCGTTGACCCTGATCTCCGTGTCAAAGGTGTAAAGGGGTTGAGAGTTGTGGATGCTTCGGTCTTTGTGGGTTATATTCGCTGTTGCGTTTACGGTGTCTGGACTCACATCTCGTTTTCTTGTGCTAGCCTTTTATCCCAACCTCAACGACTCAGGCACCTGTATATACTCGTGGTCCGCAAAAGTGATGGCTAGCCGAATATTTCCCACGTGTTTTTGAGCATGTCCCTTGCAGCGAAATCAAGTTCTCTTGCGACCCATTGCATATTACCACTTCAAATTAATGGAGTACTATGCTGAGTGCAAGAAGAGTTTATGGTAGCCATTTGAGAGAAAACTGTAGTGATTGTGTGGAATAACATCCAGTACAAAATGAACTACCACCGTGAACGCGTCTGGTCGCTTATGTAACTAGCCATCACTTTTGCGGACCACGAGTATCGTTGCTGAAAGAGCTGCCGACCTGATCAAAGGAGGTCTCTAAACTTCCAGAAGTGAAAGTGTTGAATTTGGCTTGAATTTGGCTAGGCTGTTTGGTGTGGATGTATCCGAGGGCTCTTTGTTCGCTAATCTTTCAAGTTTCGTAAGCTTTGTTGAATTTAAATATGGAACTTTTTAAACCAATGTTGAGGTAAATTGATATTGTGAGGACATGGTACCAGGAGGAGCAGTGCATTTTGATTGGATCAGGCGACGAGGCTGATGGCACATTGCAGAGCAGCGTCACCTATTCTGATCCTTGATCTCTTCCTCATCGTACCCTCGTGTCGCTGTAACACTCAGTCGCCTCTCAGAAGAGTGCAGGTCCGACATTCCGCTCATCGAATGGCCAGTACGTGCTTATTTCACATTGTCAACCAATCAAATTGCTAATTTTACTTTTCAGCGACGATAGCTTCCGCGATCTCTTTAGTAATGAGTTGGGACACGTTTTGTGGTTGAAGTAGCTCTCTCAATGCACGTATTCCTCTGAGCTGACGTGTGAACTTCTAGATGACATGGTTTGCTCGCGTGGTGCTACAGCGGGAACAATGGTTGACATTGGAGTAACCTGTCACAGCCTGCCATTAGTACCCCTCATCAATAAGGTACGTTCAGAGTAAGGTTCTGTCAAAGGCAAACCCGTGCTTATATATTCCCCTCTGCTTGTTTATAGCATAAGCAGTTTCACCCATGCCGGCGGCCAACTGGTGAGAAGCAGCTCGACGATTGCGTACCTGAGTACATCTGTGCGAACAGCCTGGATCTCCTTGTTAAATACATACTACCCCGATTTGTCGGTCGGACGGTGGCAAGTGATCGGATTTCGAAGTTCTAATGGTTTGTCGCTTTCATATGCATATCACGGTGACATAGCGACTGAACCCTCTTTCTTAAGCCCCCACAGGTCTTTGATTGCCAATCGAGAGGTAAGATGGTCGCAAATTCACGCCACGTCGGATATTGTTCGCCAAGAGGAGAATCTTCACCCTAAAGCTATTTGCTAACCTAGTACCCATCAGGCAGCTTTGTCAAGATTCGGACCAGCTATCCTTTCGACAGTTCGAGTCTATATGCCCCGAACTCCATTCGACTTGGATCCCAAAGCTTTGGTTCAAGATGAAAGATGATCACACGACGAAGAGGCTCTTCATCGCTCCGGCTTGGAAAGGCTTAATCAATGGGCTCGCAGATCCAGATATGAGTTCTGTTGCTGACGGAACACCCAGGTACCAGGCCTGCCACGTTTCGGGCATGAGCCGGTATGTCAGCCAGGAATGCAAGAGATGGCCGTGTCAAAGGTGTGACAGGTTTGAAAACTGTAGACGCTCGGTCTTTGTGAGTTTGAAACTTAACTGAGTCTAGGCGTGAATAACTCATGATTTGTCTGTTCTAGTCTTTCATCCTGACCTCTACCCCTCAGTCACCCATGTATATCTTCGCTGGGAGAGCCGCCGATCTGATAAAGCAAGCTTGGTAGGTTATCCGGGGCAGATTGTTGTTATTGGCAAAAGTATCCGGTGTAATGTTAGGACTCTAAGGCTGTTTGAAGGAGATACCTTGTATATTTCGTTCTGATCGTCCTGAAAATTCGATTTAGTCATGTCTTTTGACTCCCCAGGCCCCAAGGCGGATAGAACGGTGTAAACTTGACTGCCAGCCACTTCACACCTTGAATGACAACCGTATAGTGGAGCTGCGTCCAGTTCAAACACCGCTCAAAGCGGAATTCAATTCAATATTCACGGTTTGGTCGCGGCCAACGATTTCCTTATACTTTATGCCCTCCAGCACCACACCCACGCTCATCGCGCTGTTCCTTTTCAGAGTCTCACCGGCAACCTCGAAGGTTTATAGCCAAGAACTCGAGATTACAACTTCGATTTGGCTTGGATCTGAAGCGTCCAAAAGCGTCAGTCGTCAAGACCCTTGTATGGGGTTCGGGGTCTCAGGACCACGGACTGTCATCATCCACGTCGGTTGTAATAATCAGAAATCCAACACTCATGCCACGCGATCCAATACGTACGTTGAAGTACCTATCCCTATTGTCAAATATCATTCAATTCAACGTAACAGGGTTGGCCCTGCGCGAGAGTCGCATCCCAATGCCCCATATACAACTCGCTTGAGCACTCTTCCGCCTGTAGCTGGGTGACACCCGCCAAAGATGACCTGAACCATCTTTTTGTTATGCGTGCGTCAAGAGACCATGTGGTCTACGTACTCAACTCAAGGCATTGACGTTTCAGGGTGGGTTGATACCTACATCCACAGACGTTTTCTGAACTGAATTTCCCGATGTTCCATCGCATCAGACAGTACAGATCCCGTTGGAAGGACGCCCAGACGGACACCGTCGTCTGAATCTCTGACGGATCTGGTCCCTGAGTGAATGGTATAAATGGATTGTGCAGATTGTAGACATGTCAGCACCTGTGCAACTCTCTTCTCGTCATGAAGTTGTCACTGTCCTCTGCTTTCGTCGCGCTTGCTGTTCAACTGGTGCAAGCCAGGGTGTACCAGAGCCTCAGCCAGTTTAAGAATCCTGGTGAATTTGACTATATTGTCGTTGGAGGTGAGAACCTTTGTGTCAATGTGATGTAACATCCAGACTGAATGTATCCGAAGGTGGTACTGCCGGCGCAGTAATTGCAAGCCGCTTGACGGAAGATCGCAGAAACACCGTTCTGCTCATTGAGGCAGGCTCAGAGTATGTTATGTCTTTCTGTACCCAGGGAGTGCCGCTGAATGTCTTCAGTAACGAGGGCGATCTAGGTTTGGTTGTGCCGTCCAGAACGTTCGAAATTACTGCGAAATACAAGTGGAATGACACGACGACTGCTCAACCCGGCTTGCTTGGGCGAGCCTTGCCATTTGATCGGGGTTATGTCCTTGGAGGAGGCAGCAGCATTAGTAAATCACCATTGGCTTGGCTTAGTGCCGCACACGCTGATGCACGATTATTACAGATGGTATGGTTTATACTCGTGGTGCAGCTGATGACTACGACCGATGGGCGCGGATTACTGGTGACAGTGGTTGGCGCTGGGACAACCTGCTTCCCCTAATCAAGAGGGTACGTGTTAGGAACACCCTATTGCCGATCACATAATAATACTATCTATCCCCGTTTTAGCATGAGAAGTGGGTCCCACCCGCTGGAGGGCGCAACATTACGGGGCAATATGATCCTCGAGCCCATGGTTTCAATGGTAACACTCAGGTGTCTTTGCCATGGAGTGGCCCGAATGACTTCGATTCTCGAGCCCTTGAAACTACCAGGACGGAAAGAGAATTCTCTTTTAATCTTGATCCAAATTCTGGAGAACCTCTAGGTCTCAGTATGTTCTTCTTCTAACGAGCTGCATTGGAAAACTGACGACTTACCTCATAGCGTGGACTCAATCTACCATTGGAAATGGCGAGCGGAGTAGCTCCGCAACGGCGTACTTGAACACGTCTGTTCGCAATCGACCCAACTTGAGCGTTTTGCTCAATACTCGTACCACCCGCATTCTCCGATCCAACAGACATGGAGGGGATCTTGAATTGCGAACGGTTGAGTTTGCTGAAAGCGCACAGGGTATGTTCTTTGGCTGAATGAGTTCCTTATTGAGCTCAACCTCAACGATGAATTTTACAGGACCTCGTAGGACTCTGACCGCGAGAAAAGAAGTGATTCTTTCGGCTGGGTCCTTTGGTTCCGTTCAGATCTTGCTCAATTCGGGAATTGGGGATCGACGAGATCTGACCAGTCTCGGTGTTCCCGTCGTACATTCGCTTCCGGATGTTGGAAAAGGACTGTCCGATCATCCTGTTTTCGCTTCTGTATGGTCTGTCAACCAAGATCTGCCACCACCGTGAGTGAGGTTCTGCTCCTAATGAACCCCACGCTGAATCTGTAATCCTTTCTACAGAATCGACCCTGCAGTCGCTTTGGACATGTGGAACACAAACCGCACGGGACCAATGACTGAGGCTGTTGGTCATCAGATTTATTGGGCAAGGATTCCCCCCAACTCCCCTGCATTGAGGACTCACGGCGATCCTGCCGCCGGACGTAAAGCTCCCCATATCGAGCTTGCCTTTTTCAACTTTGGCCCAGTGGCGGGCACTGCCGTCGTCCTTTTGACTCCCCACTCCCGTCAGTGTCGATCGCTTTATTCAATGGCATGGATTAATGTTAATTTTTTGTTTCCAGGTGGTACCGTCAAGATTCGTTCAAACAATCCCTTCGATGCTCCCATTATCGATCCTGGATATTTATCGCATCCCTTTGACTTGGAGGCGTTCGTCGAGGGTGGTCGGATTGCGAAGCGGTTCTTCGGTGCTCCAGCTTGGAACGGGTTCATTGTCGCACCCGTGACACCTGATCCTGATACAACGCCGCTGGCTGATTTCCATCAGTTTATCCGAAACAATACTATAACGACTGTCCATCCAACTGGGACCGCTGCTATGTCTGCGAGGAATGCCAGGAATGGCGTCGTCGATCCTGATCTTCGCGTCAAGGGTGTGAGAGGGCTTCGTGTTGCTGATGCATCCGTATTTGTGAGTTGAATGATACTTTTTTATTCTACCTCAGGCTGATCTGATTGTCGATCCTAGCCATATATAACGACTGGCCATACTCAAGCCGCGGTATATGCCCTGGCAGAAAGGGCAGCGGACCTTATCAGGAGAGGATAGACCTTGTTGATAAATTATTTGCCTTTTGTAATTCTATACATAAGTTATGACGATCTATTGAGTGGCTCCATTGTATGATTTGTATAACACTTGTGTAACTTTCCCCCTGCACAAATCCTGAAACCCAGCGAGTACCGAAAAGCTCGATGGCAATTTGTTGCATGTTTCTTGCAGAAAGCAAAGGAGGGTCTTGTGAGTTATTGTTTTGTCTCCGCTAGGAATCGAACTCCCGACATCTGACACCGTGGCTTGATGACACGATTTCCAATTTCTGTTTTCTGTCTTGAAACCCTTCGCAAACGTTTCCCTGGCCTTGTAGCAACTTGTAGCCTCATCTTATACTATGTCGAACACACAAAGTCAGTAAATCTCTTGAGAGGCCATGGCTTTCGCATTTTCGCAGGTCAAGGACTTTCGCCCGGATATGTGGAACGCTAAGGCTGAGCGGGAGGCTTCCAATCCCCACTGGGACGTAGATGACTGGACCTTGCAGTTATAACAGATCTTGGGCGAAAGGTCCATCCAGACAAGTCCGGACATCCATAGCCAACATGGGTCCCTTGATTGGTTATGAGGGATTCTCCAACGGTGAATGACTCTATCGCCGTTTTGTGTGTCAAGTTGCAGTTGACCAAGTGTCTTTCTCGTGAGTCCTAACATTGTTGATCAATTATTTGATACTCACTTTTGAGTCGATATTTACACATTCTCTCACCTGCAACAGTGGAACGATTCGGACCTCAACGCCCCGAATGCCTTCTCTGGAGATGTATTCATCAACGGGCTCATTAATCCAGAATCCATATCCCGATCCGACTCCGGCTGACTTATACCTAACTATTGCCAGCTTTTGGCGAGATTTAACAGGAATAGGGAAGCTGTCAACCTTGTTACATGGATGCCACGGTGCTCACGAAGGATGAAGGGACTAGGAGCTGGGGGTTGGTTCTTTCAAACTGTGTTCGTGCGTCTATTACTATTCTGCCGCTTATTGCCTTTGGATAACCCATAAGCTCTTGTCTCTAGCTCATTGCCCTGGCATGTGCATGACAAATGGGGCCCCGCTATCGAAACGAGATTCGAAGGAGATACCTGAAAATTTCTGTCGTGACGTTGCTGCAACGCTTGTCCAAGCTCAGCGCTCAGATGCGGTAATATTATAAGTAAATGTGCTCGCATCATGATTTGTTGACGAATTTCTGCGCCGCCCGCTGGTTTCGACGCCGGTGACGCGGCAAGCGGCGTCGGAGTCGGATAACTTGCAGTTTTCCGACTCGGTCGAATTAGGTCGAACTGCCCCTGCACTTCGACTTACCACAACGCCCGTGCTCAACGACGCATTGTATGTCTATACCAGCTTCGCAAGGTGGTTCAACCCATATATTCAAGAATTCTCCCGAATTCGAACGATCATCCGCAAGTCCCAGTCGTCAAGACCTTTGCTGAAATTCTCAGGACTACGGTCTTTCTTCATCAGCAATCAGCCATTCAACATCGAATCCATGCGAACACCCTGAGATGTGGTAAGGTCTGCCGTTACTCTCGAATTTATCTTTTCTTTGGCAAGTTATCCTTCGCGAGACTCTCACTCGAATTCGCCTGGCCAGAATACAGATTGACTCACTTGTTCTCTCTTTAAGATAAACTAAGGCGGGTACACTTATTCCTTTCTCTAGGTTTAACACCGACGAGTGACGTTAACTCCAGAGTTTACAGAACCGATCCCTGCACTGGTTATGCTGGAAGTTCCACTTTCTCGGATATCCAACGCAGCTGCCACAGCTACCGCGGAAGGCCCCCGCCCACACAGAGCGACCGACCCCTCATCGTGACTTGTTCTGGTACCTGAGCACTGAGGAAGCATATAGGCTAGGTGACTCTCATAGTCTGAGTATCTCTCATAGTCGTGCGACTTTCCTCTCATCATCATGAAGCTGGCACTGTCCTCCACACTCGTAGCGCTTGCCGTCCAACTCGTGCACGCTAAAGTATACCAGAATCTTGCCCAGTTCAAGAATCCTGGTGAATTTGACTACATCGTAGTTGGGGGTGAGTATCTGATATTGACGGCAACTTGACGCTGATGGCAACTTGACGCCGATGCTAAATATGCCTTTCTTCACAGGAGGAACTACCGGCTCTGTCATCGCCAGTCGCCTATCGGAGGACAGCAAGATCAAAGTACTCCTTATAGAGGCAGGAACCAAGTATGTATAGCGTTTTTGTTATGTTTCCTCAGTAGCACTTACACACCATTATTTTTCCAGTAACGAAGGCGATCTTATTTTGGCAATCCCAGCCAGAAGACTTGAGATAGGTGATAATAGCAAATGGAATGACACGACAGTGCCCCAACGCGGATTACTTGGGCGCTCCATTTTGCTGGAGCGGGGATTTGTTCTCGGCGGAAGCAGCTCTATCAGTATGTTTAACAATGAAATTATGGGCTACTAAGCTTCTATCTGGGCTAACGCACGGCTATTACAGACGGCATGGTGTACACTCGCGGCGCAGCTGATGATTACGACCGATGGGCGCAAGTTACTGGGGACACTAGGTGGCGTTGAGCAACTTATTCCCATTGGTTAAGAGAGTACGCAGCCATGAGCATGATGACTTGAACATGCATTGATTATAATTCTTCTTGTAGCACGAGAAGTGGGTCGCACCCACAGGAGGGCGCAATATTACAGGCCAATTCGATCCTCGTTTTCATGGCTTCGATGGCAAGACACAAGTGTCTTTTCCACACACCCAGCTCACCGATTTCGACACTCGATGCCTCGAAGCGGCGAAGACTGAAAAGGACTTCTCCTACAATTTGGATGTAAACTCTGGAGAGCCTCTCGGTCTCGGTATGTCATATCTATCTTCATATCGTGCACGAATCGATAAGACGATCACAATAGCTTGGACTCAGTCTACCATTAGAAACGGCGAGCGCAGCTCTGCAGCGACAGCCTACTTGCCAACTGCAGTTCGTAATAGGGCTAATTTGAGCATTTTGCTTAACACACGTACCACTCGTGTGCTGAAGTCAAACAAATCTGGAAAGAATCTAGAGCTGCGAACCGTCGAGCTGGCTGCGAATGCGAATGGTTCGTGGTTTGTTTGCTCAAGCTTTCATGTGCCTTACGCTGATGGACTTCGATTGATTTCAGGGTCCTGCCAGACGCTGACTGCCAAGAAGGAAGTTATTCTTTTCGCCGGTGCCCTTGGCTCCCCTCAAATTCTACTCAATTCTGGTGTTGGAGACAAGGATCATCTCAAGAGTGTCAAAGTTCCGCTTGTCCTCGCACTTCCTGATGTCGGCAAAGGGCTCTCAGACCACCCTGTTATCCCTTTCCTATGGGCGGCAAACCAGACCTTACCAACGTACGCAAGGACTCTACTCCAAACTGACCGTAAATTTTGATGATATATACAGTGTAGACCCTGTGGCCGCTTTGAACGAGTGGAAGAAGAGCCGCACTGGGCCGTTGACTGCAGGTCTTAACTACCAGATCATGTGGGTAAGGGTTCCCTCAACCTCGGTCGCGCTCAAGAAGTACGGCGACACATCCTCCGGTCGCAATGCTCCTCATCTCGAGCTGGCTGTGGTTAACGCCGGTCAGGCTGTAGGCGTTGGTGTCATTCCATTGAACCCCAAGTCTCGTGAGTGTTAACACAGATACCCATCCACTCAAGCTAAATCTTCTCCTTCCAGGTGGTACCCTCAAGCTTCGCTCAGATAATCCATTCGACGCACCCATCATTGACCCTGAATACCTTTCGCACCCGTATGACCTCGAGCTCTTCATTGAAGGCGCTCGCATCGCGAAGAGGTTCTATAGTGCTCCCATTTGGGACGGGTTTTTGCTCACACCTATCTCCCCTGATCCTGATACCACCCCTGTTGCTGAGTTCGAAGCCTTCCTCCGAAGTAACATTATCTCTACCGCCCACCCCGTTGGAACAGTTGCCATGTCCGCAAAAGGCGCGAAGACCGGTGTTCTTGATCCTGATCTCCGCGTCAAGGGCGTCAAGGGCCTTCGCGTGGCTGATGCATCTGTCTTCGTGAGTTCGACGCTGATTTTAATTGCTGCTTCCGCTGAGCTAAATGTTTATTCCAGCCCCATATTACCACTGGCCATACGCAAGCCGCTGTCTATATTGTCGCGGAGAAGGCTGTTGAACTGATTCGACTTGGATAAGAAATTTCGTTTAAATTCTGATTCCTTTATGTTGTTTACTGTAATATTTGTCAATAATGGGTTCCTTTACGCTCGTTAGTTATACCCTGTTATTGTTTGTTATACCTTTTATAGTCTGCCAATAATGTCATTTTCAAAGTGTATTTAATACAGCGAGGGTCTTTCCCCAATACGAAGGCTCGGGCGTCTACCAAGCCTCCTTGATGATATCAGAGGCTTGTTCGGCAATGGCGTATACTGCCGCCTGCGTGTGAGCTCCTGGTACATATGGCTGGGCAAACTGTCAGCTCATCCTTTCTGAAACAGACGACTAGAAATCACATACAATGATACCGGCGTCCGCGATTCTCAACCCACGTACACCCTTAACCCTCAAATCTGGGTCCAAAACACCCTTCTTCTCTCCCTTCTTTGAGATCTTAGATACACCCGCTGGGTGGTAGAAGCTTCCGACAGCTTCCTGCACTCTTTTGAGGAACACATCCTCAGGCTCAGTGTCGGGATCAGGTCCGGTGTAAGCGCTGATGTACCCCTCCCAGGCTGGTCCGCTGTAGAAACGCTTGGCGAGGCGGATGGCTTCCTTGATGGCTTCGATATCAAAAGGGTGAGTGAGGAAGCCCAGGTCGATGAGTGGGTCGGCAGTGGGGTCTGTTCCCTTGATCTTGATGCTGCCTCGGCTGTACGGAGTGAGGAGGACGATGAAGGCGCCGGTTGCTGCTGGGTTGCCCTTTTACATGTTCAATTCACGAGTTAGTACATGATACACAGATCAGGACCATTCAAAGGAGAAGATACTTACACCGAGCGTCAATTCAATGTGTGCAGAGGTAGGTCCGGCAGATGGGTCTTTGTACTTCTCCCAGAGAGTGGAATTGTCAGGGATACGGGCCCAGACGATTTGTTGTCCGACAAGGTCGACCAGAGAGCCAGTTCGCTTCGATTTCCATTCTTGGTAGGCAGCATCGGCATCGACTCTATGGACATGGCAAAAAACAAGTAGCATTAGAACGAGAAAATCAAATCTGGATGAAAGAGGAAGAACGCGTTACGCACGGTGGAGGTTCCTTTCCTGCACCAGCCCAAGAAAGAGCAACGTTCAAATGTTCGGACAAGTCCTTCCCGACGTCAGGCAAGTTATGAATGGTTTTTACACCAACGGCGTCGAGGTCCTTCTTGTCACCGATTCCAGAATTCAAGAGGATCTGTGGGGTACCGATGGCGCCAGCGGACAAGACGAGCTCCTTGTCGGCGGTAACTGTGATAGCCTTGCCTGCAAATGAACGTCAGAGGAGTGCACTCTGTATCGAGCGACAGAGCTACCTGGAGGGCCAGTACCAGGCCTCTTTCGGGGCACAAGTTCAATCGTCCTGATGTCCAAGTTCGTGCTGGCTCGACTGCCAGTGGGAAGAACGCGCGTGGCGTATGTGTTTACGAGGATGTCGAGGTTGCGCCTTTGTCTGGTGGCACTGTCAAGATACGAAGCAGCCGCACTGCTGCGTTCCCCCTTTCCGATGGTCGACTGCATCCAGCCTTCAAAAAGTAATGAACACCGTCAGCTGTTTAAACTCATTTGATAATAGGAGACGACTCCGAAGACGTACTGAGACCCGTGGGCTTGCCGTTGTTCGCATCAACGTTATAGAAGAACTCGGGTTGAACCTCAGCGTTCTTCATGGTACGCTCGTAGTGCTCCGTTTTGTCTGCCCATGGGAGAGTGACGAGAGTACGGCCATTGTATCCGTGTGTTGTTGGGTCCCATTGGCCTGTTATGTTGCGATGTGTGTGTGGGATGAACTTCTCGTTCTACAGGACCTGTGTCGGTGACTCTGAAGAAGACAAGAGCGAAGATGACTCACTTTCTTGAAGTACGGCAAGAGGTTTTTCCATGTCCATCTCTTATCCCCAGAGACTCGTCCCCAAAGGTCGTAATCATCCTGAGACCCACGAGTGTAGACCATTCCGTCTATAGGGGCTTGGTGAGATTTTACGGCTGTTCAAAAAGGAGTAGACCATACTAATTGAGCTACTTCCGCCCAGAACGTGGCCTCGGGTGAAGCCAAAGGAGCGACCACCCAAGCCGACTTGAGGCGTTGTTTCGTAATTCCAGTAATAGGTGGAATTAATGCGACCATTGTACGTAAACCCAGGGATTTGCAGTTCCTCGACGCCAACATTGCTGGGGAACGATCGTTAGTCATCAGTAGGGCCAAAATGATAGAAGGAATCTTACTCTGGACCGGCTTCTACGAGGAGCACATTCCATCTTCCGCTTTCAGTGAGTCGGTTTGCGAGGACAGGTCCGGCAACTCCACCTAGTAATTGTGGTCATATCAGCATATTAGTTCAAGGAGTTGTATTGGTCAGAACTAACCTCCGACGACAATGAAGTCGTACTTCTTCAACGCACGCTTTGCAGCGAATTCATCGAGATTCTGGAAGACAGTTGCTTGCGCAAGTTGGATGCTGAGTGCGACAAAGGCAGCGGATAACGCTGAAACTCGCATGGTGACAGGCCTTAGGGGAGAACCAATATTTCTACACGTAGGTCCCACCCGCAAAAGCTTTTATAATCCCAAGGAAAGAAGTAACAGAACCCCAAGAGTTTCTCCTAACAAGTGCCGTGCTAGACCTTCGTCGTGGTAATATAGCGAGATACGGAAGGGCGAAGACGAGCACTTGCTGCAATCGTGAGTTGCGTACCCCCACCAAACAAGGCTCCCCATTCATGGAGAAAAGCCGAAAATGTTGCGGGGTAAGCGGTTCGCGAAACGTGGATTTTGAAACTGTGGTCAGAAGAAGGACGTGCTTCGATTGGAGCTGTTTGATCGCTTTTCAAGGGCTATAAAAGCGAAAGAACTTTGATTCGTGAGAGCGTTCTTCGTCAACTTGACCGGTGTAACGGGCGACGAGGCTCGGGCCCATATACGGGCGCAGAGAAGGAGCCTTAGCAAGGCATAGGTAAGAGGTACCGAGTATTTTGAAGGCTTTCAACCACCTAGTACTCAACGAGTCCCGTAGATTTATAACTTTCGGATAAACATACAGAGCGAGTTGTGAACGAAGTTTACGAGTGTTTTCCTGACCAAAAGTGTTGAATTAGTGACAACTTCAGATAAAACATATTATATGTATTTTAATACCCAGCTGTGTCTCCCGGAAGCCCCGATATTGAACCGCCAGTAGGTCATGAGATGAGACAGAATTCTAATTTGCGAGGTGGTGGTCAAATGTCAAGTGCTACCATTGGTGGGTCCGACCGCAACAGGTTGGCGTGGGAGATTGGGCCGCCAAACTCCCGTATGGCTGTCGAACGTGTTCGAAGAGGACGGCTTTAACTTGCTCTACCGATAGAACGCCGCAATTATCTACAACCACAGGGTCCAGGGAACACACAACGAGGTGTACAAAGTTTAACGCAAATGAACTTGATACAGAGTGCCAATCCTCTGCTGCCGGACTCGCAATGTCCAGAATTCAAACAGCCCCATTGACTACACTGGTCTGCAACCCTAATCTCGCCTCAGTGTAGCAGAAGGCTAGAAGCTCAGGTAGCATGACGAACCGGAGGCGGGTTATGAAGCAGATTGAAGGGGTGGCAAGGGAGAAGTGCTTCCTTGTTTAGTTGACAATGATTCCGGTTCTACACAAAAGGTTGGAGCCGTATTGTTTATTTCATAACATGTCTATATCCTGACTCAATTTGACAGATAAACTCGGCGGCGCTGAGCATGGCGATAAAGGGCACGCCCAGTTGCGTGGCTTTCAAGCTTGCTGCCGTGAACACATACAAAAGCTCACAGCTCCGGCTTTGTGCAAGCGTGTACGTTGAACTCGTATCCCGCCTACAGCCCCAACATGGGGTGCTTCTCGGTTTATTGTGTTGTAGGTCTTCCAGTGGATGCGACCTTTTACTTATGGGTGCTTAAATCACCAATGGTAGTTAACGGGTACCACCCACTTCCGGGATGATGGCACAGAGGTGTGGTTCATTCCAAATGTGACTCGTAGACGAGCTATCGGTCTTACTGGATGCATAGTTCGTGCAAGAACTTATGGAAGAGCGGCGAGGATCTAGTGTTTACGAGAATTGGCGGTCAGCGAACTGGAAACGGCCCCGCTCGGAGGAATACAATAAATACCCATTGGCCACGTCCGCCTCAGGATGTAACTCTGAAGTCACAAATGATATGGACCTAGAGCTGGGTTCTTATTCTGGGGTCGAACCTATGGACATAGATGATGGTACTTATTATTTTCGGTAGTTCTCCGCTCAAATACTCAGTTCTAATACATCTGGTTCATTAGATGGCAACGAAGAAAAGCATGAAGAGAGGTTCCCCACCAACGACGTCCTAGATGGTCTCGTCTTCTCTCAAGCCGACGTCGACGCATCCCAGGACTATATAGTCATCGACAATAACCCGAGCTCAAACGACGAGTCAGCACGCCTCATCTTTGATGTTGTGCCTACAGACAGCGATGGATTCTACACGGTTCGCGGCGACCCTGATACTGAATATATCGTTTACGGGTCCGGAGAAGAGGGCTCACTCATAACGTTCACGGCGTACTGCATTCTCAAGACAGCCGCCCCTTCGTTCGACACCCAGACCTTCCATCGTTCCTATCGCGTAACGAAAATCATCCCGATAACTGCGGTAATGGCGTGCTGAGTGGCATAATTGACTATGGTCCCGCGACGGATACAGTTTGCCAGGACCCAATACGGGTCAACGTCTGCGGAGGGGAAGACCCAGCGTTGCTCTGGATGAAAATTTTGTGCAACAAGCGTAAAGGCAGAGAGGATATCCTATACGAAGCGTGGAGAGGTCAAGGGAGGCTATGGACCTTTGTCCGACCTGATGTGTGCGTTGACCCTCACGTCCATGTGTCGTCTTACAGCTGTTTAATGACCACCGTAATGTCCAGATTTCCGATTGCAGAAGCCGTCGTGGCGTCGAAAAAAGGGCTCTCGGTCAAGTCGCTTGCGCCCCAAGATTCGACTACCATGCCCAATCGCGGCCTGTTACCTTTGGAAACTCTCCTGGAAATCGCGGGATACCTCCCAATCAAGGGCCTGCTTTGCTTCATGTCGTTGAACAGAGCTATACGAGCCATTCTCCTCCCACATGCCGATAACATTAGCTATAAGGTTCTACATACGATGGAGCGGTACTTCCTGCCTTCCAATTCTATCGAGACACCCGATGGGACGAGGCAACGGGAAGACTTGAACAAGTGGGAGCAAGGATGGGTGCATGCGCTGACGACCACGGACAGGGGTTACAAGGGAAAGGGGAGGGGCCAGGAAGCTTTCAAGATGGATCGTCTCCGCCACGAGGCACCATGGCTAATGTACCGGATCGAGTGCAGCAGGAGCTGCAGTATGACGAACCGAAGGCGGATCTGGGGAATTGCGGAACAGATGGAAAGTTTGGCCAAGGAACAGGGTATTCTCGTTTGAGACTAGACATCTCAAGTCTTTTATCCTCATACTTTTCGTGTACCTTGGATAAGTGCTTGGAATTGCGCAATATGACTATACTACCACAATTGGGGAGCCTGTTCCAGTGGCGTTCGCATCAGCTTTTGGTTGGCATTCCCAAAGCTTCATCGACGAGTCAAAGCTGACAACAGGCTTCGGCGCGCGTTTCTGGTAGCGACTCGGTTGGGGTTCGGATGCATCTCGTTGTTCCTCTTCATCTCCAGACGACCCACTATCTTCATCTTCGGGCCAATGCCTTGACCCAGATACAGACAGAATCTGTGAATTCCAGGGCCGGAAGGACACTGATCCAATAGTATCTACACCCATAGGTTAGAACACGAGCGCAATGGACGAGAGGAAAGCATACCTTTGTGAGCAGAGAAACGGAATTCTGGACCTCTCTTTTCTACATCTCCCTCTTGTGAGGGCTCTTCAGTAATATTTCCTTCAGCCTTTTCTAAATCGAATACTGATATCTCTCCAGCCTGGATCGTCATTAGCTAAAAGTCATGTCCAAAGGTATCTGCGCACCCAGTTGCCAATCCCCAGGTAACGACCTCCGACGTCCAACCCAAATGACATCCTCTGGTTGCGCCTCGATGCCTCCGCGTCGACAGGCCTCCCGGTACCTTCCATGTCTGTCCTTGGCCGGGAGTCATAAATAGCAAGTGGAAGGTCCACGTTGGTCCGGATGTCCCAGGAGTAAATCAGGCCAGCTCCTGTGGCTCGATAGGCTGCGTATAGTACGTAAGGCCGCATAGGGTTGAATTGCATCTTTTCGAAGCATCAGATACCTATCTCAAAGGCAGACGTTAAGCTCGTACCTGCACAACCCCAGCTCTAGGGCCTCCACCAATATACATTGCCGGGGTCTCTCCTTGAGATTCGGTGAAGAGCGCGATGTTGCCTGGAACCGGAGAAAAGGTTCCAGCGGCAAACAGCGAGTCTTCAGAGCCATAGAAGCTTGAAAAGGCCAAGGACGAGATGATGCCTTTCAAACCGTCCTTGGATTTCCTTGAAGGCGTGGTGTGTAGGCGTGTTCCCTCTCCCGGTCTACCAACGTCGAAGACTTCAATGGCATCTTCAAATCCACAATAAAGTCTGCAGGAGTTCAGCACCGTTGAGGATAGGGTTGAAAGCGAGCAACGTACTTGTCTCCCGGAAACGTGAATGCAAGACTTTGGGGCGCGATTTGGCGTTCTCGATGGTCAACAATAGGGTATGATGCACGAAGCTACGCATCCCAGTCAGTAGGAGCCAGAAGCAAAGAACGATAGACGTACCCGACCGTTGGACGCGTCCAGAAGCTTCACTGGGGTGTCTCGAACGGACGCTACCAAGCAATACGCCGCTGGGTTCTCCTTCGAGGCTGCTGGAAACCACTGAGTTGCAACCACTGGTCCAGGTTGCGGTATTGATATCGTAGGTTTCAGAACATCGCCTCCTTTATTGCGTTCAGACGCACGTCCTGGTCAAATGAACGTCGATGTATCTACCTATAAAACTAGGTAAGTTCGTCGCAAATTCCTAAAGATTCGAGTTAAACTCACGAGTCAAAGACTTGCAAGGTATGGTCTTCGCACTGAACGAGAACTGCTGACCCATCCAAGGTCCTGAAATCACTTTTAAATACCAACCTTGGAGTACGTCGATAATACACCTACCATTGCGCATTTCTCGGAAATCCGTCGTCTTTGAGGGTAGAAACTGAGGCCAAAGCCGGTTCTGAGGCAAAGCTGTAAGCTGGAGGTTTCCATATCGCTTCTTCAGAGGTATCGTAGTTCATGACCCTCAATATAGGAGAAACGAGTAGACAGTCACATCAGCACACATTTTGAGGCAGTTAAAGCTCCGATTTAACTCATTCGGAGTGTGCCGAATCACGATATGATGACGATTGTAATACTGTTGAAACGTTCAAGTACTTGGTGTAGCGAGAGCTTCCGTATCTTAATACTATTTAGTATTTAAGTTGTGCACAACTAGCGATGTAATTAATTACATTATCAACTAAATTGGTGTGTTAAAGCTCCCCCTGTACCACTGACCATCACCGCTTGTTCAAGGTGGCAAGCATCACAGCCTTATTGCAGGACCATGTTCATATTCACGATAAGAGCTGCAGTCTACCACCGTACACATAAGCATGACCACCTGAGCAGTAACGCAGACATTAAACACATTTTAGGGACCCCAGTCGCTGCGGAATGTCCCGAGTCAGGTGAAGCGGACGTTGCGAGTGCTACACATAATTGTGTGGCTGTACTACGAGCGCTAAGCATTCTGCCTTGTTTCATGCCCGAGCGTCGATGCTGTTGTCCGCATTGCCAAAAGGATGTCAGAGAGACTCAGAAGCCATACTTTCGGATATCGTGCGAGCCCGCGAATGCGATGCAACAGTTACTACTACCTACCAATTTGAAAGAAAGCATCTGCAGTTGCTTGGGTTTAGCGCTGTAGATATGTCAAAAAGAAGAGTTACCGAGTAAACACGAGTTGCTTTCAGATAATATAAAACAGCAACCGTCGTTTTTGAAAGACCAGCGACAAGCCCTCCTGCAATACTTTCCCTCATCTACTATGGCCGCGACGTTCAGTTTCTCCAACATCTCTGCCGGTGGCAGCTGCAATTTCGGCGCTGGTGATATCATGAATGCCACCGAGACCAGCTATGGCCTCCATTGGGACCCCCGGAACTCCCCCTTATTGCTTACTCCACTACATGAGGGAAATATTCCCAACTATTTATCAAATGAAAGTAGCGACAACATAGCGCCGCAAAAACAAAATGTCCCAGGAGGAGAGCCAGGTAGCGTTTCCATGCTCTTTGGAGCTGAGGGCGCGGCGGACCCAGTTCTTTTTCAAGGTCCCGAAACTCATTTTCTGGTGGAAGAATGGGGTTTCTCATCATCTGATTTACGTAGACGTGGAAATGCAGGATATAGAACATATCAACGACGATGTGGGAGTTGAACCTCCTGCTCTTGCGAGACGGAAATTCCGTCAACTCGAGCCAGAAACCCCACCTGCGCATCCAACCACCCTTCGTAAGTCTTGAAACTTCAGGTGTTATCAATCACTAACCTGAACGAATAGCAGCATCTCCAGTCTTGATACAAACAGCAATGGAGACGAACGTAGAGCTCAACAGCGAGGGCCGATTTTATCGTCAGCTGGAATCCGACTTCGAGGTTATCTTAAGCAACAGGCTCAGCCCTGCGGACGATGTCATAATGTCATCATCCAATGATCTTTACCAGGCGGATACACAGTCGACTGAGAGGCATTACAATCGGAGATCGGAAGGTGGTGCTTGAAGGGCGAGCTCAGTGTACACAACGCTGCGAAATGGACATGAAACAATTGTATTCGCGATGAGCCCTATATAACTGCAGTAAACCACCGTAAATCTTGCGAGATAACGAGGTATGCGAGAATGCTCAAAGTGCAATTACTGTCTCTCAACAGAAACCATCCAGAGAAAGGGTTGCAGCCCAAGGCGTGTAGTCATAGAAAGCTAGTTTAATTGAACATACCTTCCACACCATGTGGAGAGAGCTAGGCGCTAATCAATGATAGCGAAGCGTGTCGCGACAATGGGTGTTTCCGATCCAAAGGAAGCTCCGTATGACTGGGCCTGATATAGATAGCTAAAATGTACGAGTCAGCAAGAGGTCATGGAGAAGTCATATGAATCGTGGATAAAAGATCAGAGAGTGTTATTTTGTCGACGTACAGCCCGAAGGCCTTCAGACAGGGATAACTGAAAAATACTCATCATAAAAGAGTGTGGAAGGAAAAAAGTAAGAGTTATAGGAGACTTGAAACTTACCTAGCGGGCCATATCTCTGTTTTATCCAGTGCTAGTGACTCCAGTACATCAGGAATGTCAGGAACGGAAGAAGAGGTCAAAGAGTATGGATGGTGGTGGAATGAGAAAGAGGAGGACGCGAAAATTTTGCCATCACCTGCAAGCGGAGTTCGATTATGAAGACTTGAAGCTTGAAGGTCCGATCGGCATTTGCCAGGACAAGCGCGTCGCGTCGCGAGTTCGAATACTGGCGGAAAGGCTTATTACCCGGTTCTTCCACTTGCACCAGGATTTTTAAAAGCGCATTCCTACCTGAATTTGAGGTAGGATAACAAGAATGTGTACGCATTTAGCTGGCTAAGCTCTATTGGAGTGCATGTTCACCCTCACCTCGAAGTCTTTGCACCGACGGAACTATGCACATACTCCCATTCCACTACAGCTAAAGGATAAATGTACAGGTCTAGCAATTTGTTTTACAATAATATGATATCCACGGCGACCTCGAAACTACTCAAGGTAATAAGTTATAACTCGATCACTTGTGTGGGTGATCGATGCAATGGGCGTCTCTGACTTTCAAGTTACCTTGGTCCTTGGGCCTGCCATTGAATCTCAGAGGATTGGGCAGGTCGACAGGAAGTCGTTTTTCGAATTTCTGGATCACAGGAGCCTATGTGTATACTTTACTTTGATAGTCTCATTTTTACTGAAAGAGGGTGAAATAATACTTCCATCTGCCATCAAGGAACCTTTCAGCTAGCTCGACAGGTCGCATGATGGGGCCAGCTCATCTTTCTTCGCGACCGCTAACCACAACACAGTCTGTACAACGTCGAGAGCAATGTACGCTCGAGTCCTGAATCTATTGATTCTCTTAATATCTGGTTGGACGTTACTGGCCGCTCCACAAGGGTCGGACGAAACGGTTTCGACGACAGAAGAATGCGTTTTCTCGTGCCCACTGGTTGATATTAAGCAAAACGAGCTTTTACGCGTTCCTGGGTCGGTATCACCAGCGTCGGACTGGTATTCAGTCTTCGAGTGCATGTGAGTTGATGTATTCTGGTACTTTATAGCATTCCAAGGGAAGAATTGACAACTGTATTACAGATACGCCCCTAAACAGCAGCGGACATTGTCTCGCAAATGTATCTACGACAAAGTGAGTTATTTACCAGAGCAGCACTATTTAGCACTGAGGGCTTACACTAACACCTCGTTAGAAAACCGGTGCCCAATCTACACCATCTGAAGGCGACAATTGTCCATCCTCAGCGTTCTGCGAATCAGTTGGCGTCGAACCCGACCATCCTCCATCGTTCTCGAGCCAAAAGAAGGACGGTTCCGAGCTGAAGTACGAGGTTCCAGCATGGATAGACTTTGGGAGATATCTACTCTGGATGAAAGAGCACCACGAGTGATGTTTTGGGCAAGTATTGAAGCTTGGATGATTCTGAGGCTTAGGTGTGTGACCAAGTTCTGATTGCGATCGCTCTGGTTCGAGGCTCTGACATACACTCCGTCTTGCCCTCCAGATCGTATACTATATGTACTCTTAATCAGAAGACTTATTGGAAAGGCTATTTTTGAAGACACGGAAGCACAGTAGCACACATTGCTAGAACCCGGGGTTAGCAATGCACACCTTGCCGAAGACTCTACTCGATGATTCTGCCCATCGTCCTGGTCCAGTGCCAGACTTTCGAACCCCTCGATCTATCTCCCTCGACCTCATTGCGCTTGTCAAGGAACCACACTTCGCCATGCGCCATGCTGTATTGCACAATGCGTCAAAGCCCCAGCCAATGACGCTCGCGCAGCTTCGTTGTTCCGACAGTGCATCTTCGCAGGCCATCCTCCAAACTTGTCCAAAGGCACTCGTCCGAGTTAGTCTCGGCTGTCAGGAGCTGTCACCACAACCGATATGTCCCCGTCGATCTTACATGTGGCTCCCCTTCGTGACTTGGTTCCGCTTGGGGTTCCAACAAGTTCCAACTCGGGTTCGCCATTCACGATTCGAAGTTCTCTCGAGGATGCTGCACTGCTCCGAAGTCCGGCACGTCAACCTTCTTGCCTGATATGAGGTTGCAATTCGTCACAACTCAATGTCAGAGACTCGAGAGTAGCGCAAGCTCGACAAGGCACCAAGTTCTTCTGTATACCAAGCCGCGGTGAACATGATACCAGCATCTCAACATCGAACACGCACGCACGCGTTCACTTTCCGCACAAAGTGCCCTACATGTAACATAGTACATCGGGATACCTCTACATTGCGGCTTCGTGCTGTGTGATTACCTCTGATTGCTACCAGTAGTCAGGGAGCTGTGCTCCCGAATGATTATCTCTCGAAATGTCCGCGTGCTTGCCGCAGTCGATACAAAGCTGAGTACATACTAGCGCTGCTAGTAGCACGCGTTTTTTCTGTAGATTGTTGGTACTCGTGATACACATGACTACGTACGAACAACGCACATACAATTACATTGTAATTTCCTTGTGTGTCGCGTTGGCCCCTAACTGTCATCGGCTCTCTGATGAACGACATTTGGGCATGTGCATGTGGCGAAACCAGCACAAAATAACATAATGGCCGCCCGTCTGCTTATCCGAGTCCCGACAACCACTCACGGTGACTCCGCAAACGAGGACAGCTGACTCGGACACTGAGTACGCTGAAACAACTTTCAGAAGGTCGTTTACGAAACCACACGCTAGAGTAAGATTGAAATGAGATTGAAAATATGATGTTTGGATTGAATTGTTGTTACTACTAATCTATTACAAATTTATTACAGAGCACATGCATGCCGAAGGCGACATTTTGGTTACAGCGGTTTAATCAAAGCTGATCTTGTGGCCGCAAGCGTAATGTCTCCGCTCTTCGTGGTTCAAGTCAGCAACCCGAGCCTCAGCAGAGACAGAGCGGGCTGAACGAGGAATGCCGTCGATAGAGCGGGCATAGGTGGCGATTGAATGGGCAGCAGCACGGGTGTTCTGCAACCAGGCCTCACGATGGAGGTTGGCGACACCATCGCATGCCTGATGGTAGCATGCATCGTAAGCGACACCAGCTTGACCTCCCCACCTGTTAAGATGCAGAACAGTGGTAAGTACTTGATGTAGTGAGAATCGGAGATAAAGAGGACGCACCATTGAGCCTCCTCAGCAGTCTTGACACCTTCAGCACCGGTGAAAAGACCTCCAGCAGGGATACCGACATCGAGGAAAGGACCATAATCGCTGCGACCGGAGAATTCAGTGGGAGCGCTGCGAAGACGCTTGCCCTTGAAGAAGTCCTCGAAGGTCTTCTCGATGTGTTCGCTACCAGGGGGTCCGGTCAGGCCGAAAGCACTACCATCACCATCGTAGATGAAGTAGCCAAAGTTGGGTGAAGCAACCATGTCGAAGTTAAGGTAGAGGGCGATCTTGTCACGTTCAGATTGAGGTAGGTTGGTGATGTAGTGCTCGGAGCCAACGAGACCGAACTCCTCAGCGGTCCAGAAACCGAAGCGAACAGCGTTGTTGACCTTGAACAAGGGGAGGCGGAGAGCGATCTCCAAGATGGACATAGTACCAGAGCCATCATCATTGATACCCTAGAGAAAACGTATGTCAGAGACCCGTTTGAGAATGCCAGGGAAGATGATCTTACAGGTCCAGCAGGAACGGAGTCGGAGTGTCCACCGGCGAAGATGATGTTGTCCTTGTCACCGTGCTTGGTGGTGGCGAACAAGTTGCTCGAATAGCGGTCCTCGGTGACGGCATCGACATGGAGCTTGCCAATAACCTCGCCAGCAGCGACGGCAGCCCTGAGAGTGGCACCCTCTTCACCAGTGACGGAGCTGACGGGGACATAAGGGCCATCAGGGCGCGAAACAGCACCAAGGGTTCCACCGCCAACAGCACCAGGGGCGTTGTTGTAGATGATGGCACCAGCAGCACCGGCAGCACCAGCGAGAGCAGTCTTGAGACCGAATTCGCAAGTACCACGGGAGATCAAGGCAATGTTGCCAGCGACCTCAGGGGGGAAGTCCTCCTATAAAATACATACAATGTTAGAGCAGTACCACTAAATAGAAAGACAAGGATACGAACAGGCGTGCAACCCAAGTTGTTGACGAGAACGATGGGCTTCTCGACATCACCAGCAGGGCCGTAGGTGAACCAAGCGGTAGGGATATCCCTGCCTTCGACGGCGAACGTGGCACTACCTTCTGAGAAGAGGTAGGGGAAGGTCTGCAGTTCGGTGTCGTAGTAGCCTGTTCGGTCGAGCTGCCTCTTGATGTAAGCGACAGTCGCGTTGTGGCCGGGGGAGCCGAATGCGCGGGTTCCACCACTGGCCTCAGCGAATTTGGCGAATTGCTGAGCGTGGTTGAAGAGGCTGCGATCCTGGACCAAAAGCTGGAGGAGGGTAGAGGAGACCAGGGGCTTGAGGGCGTTGAGGTCAATTCCAGGAATCTGGGGCTCAGGGTTGGCGATGGCCACAGGGGTCAAGAGCGCGAGCGCAAGAGTGAGGAAGGAGGAAGTCAGCTTCATGTTGAGCAATACAGGAAGACCGAATGAGGAGAAGATGTCTTCAGGCTAGCCTAATTTATAGCCATTCCACACTTCAGGGCTCTGGTTTGATGCGGCATTATTCAGGGAGCAGCATATGGGGCGACAGAAGACGACATAGCGTGATTATTCTCAGCGCGATGGTTAATTATCGCGCTGGGCATGCACCACACGGACAACACTCGGTGATGGCAGTAATCTTCTGTGAACCTGTTGGCTTGGTGTGGGTGAGATGCGTGCAAGTTTGTAGTCCGTCCCTAATCGGCACCTTTCGGGGTCAGTTGTCACTGTGGGATAGTTGGAACGGCGTGTTGCGCGATGGATGGCAATGAGGCTGACCAGCGTGCAGATGGATCTTTTGAGTGGAGCCAGAACGAAGCATGCGTTTGGATTGCCCAATCGGGAATCCCATCACTCATTCGCCCTCAGGCATAACGCTTCAGATAAAGTCTGATAAACGCTGGGAACTCGAGCTAGTGACCTTAACTTTACCTGGTTGCCATCCTACAGCCTCAACCTGCTAAACAAACTAGATAGTGTGAATACGCGTGGTATACTACATATATAACTGCTGGATCTCACCGTTCCGCCCACTTGACCATTGGTATTCATTTCTAAACTGCTTCGCTACATGAACCATGTGGTCGACGACAGATAGAAGCACTGGGGCTAATGATATGAAAATTATTGTCAAGATCGACAGCGAACCTCATTGAACTCACTCTGAACCACATGACAGCCTTCCAGTTGCATCATCGTGGGGTGGAATGGTTTACAACGACTCTTCTAGACGTCAAACCTAAATCCTAACTCCAGTGAGCTTCGAATAGACGCGCGAATTCAATTGAGATGTAGGCTTGCTGGGTTAAACATGAGTCGGAGCGTATTCGGTTGCGTCAGCGCTGCTTCGCACGCGGAGGAAGGATCAACTGGGGATCAACGCGACGACGATGACTATCGCCGGGACTTGCAGCCAAGCGAGAAGAGTGAAATTCGATTCGATTTGATATGACCGACAACAAAAGTAGTATGATTCCTATAAACTCGTAGAGTTGTTCCACCTGAAACGCAACCTGATCAGGAAGGGAAGCAGTTAAAACTCGGGCACAACATACCAAGGGTGAAACGCCACTGAGGATACACACATCCAGAAACTACTAACCCCGCCTAATCAGGTCAGCAGCCCTTTCCGCAACGAAATAGGTGGGAGCCATCGTATGCCCGCTGGGGATGAAAGGCTAAACAATGAAGAGCGAGTTTAGCTATAGTTCCATCTCAGATATGTACACCCAAACTTACGAAAACTGATGCATCGACGATGCGGAGGCCCGCCACGCCCTTCACCCGGAGATCAGGGTCCACAACACCACTGTTCGACCTCCTAGGCGACATAGCAGCCGTTCCGCACGCGTGGAGGGTCGTAATGGCACTGCTGCGCACGTATTGGTAGTATGCCTCGGTGGAAACGACGTCAGGATCTGGGCTGATAGGGACAGTAACGTAGTCGCTCCAAGCCGGTGCACTGAAGAATCTTTTCGAGATGCGGTGGCCCTCTGCGAAAGCCTGAAGATCAAACTCGTGCGAGAGGGAGTTGGGATCTATGATAGGCGCATCGAATGGATTATTGGAACCAATTTTCACGGTGCCACCTAGATGAAGGTTTAATGGAGTCATTACGATAGAATGCCTTTCGGAACTCACGAGACATGGGCGTCATTAATACGTTGAAGCTGCCTACGATGGTTCCATAGTTCACGAGTGCGAGTTCAATATGTGGAACGTTCGGCCCAGCCGCTGGATTTCCGTGAGTTGCGAAGAGAGAAGATTCAGAAGGGATTTTCGCCCAATAGATTTGATGGCCGATAGCTTCTGTCAAAGGGCCAGTCCGGTTGGTATTCCACATTTCCAATGCCAACTCTGGGTTCATGCTAATCCATATTCAGTACGACGCGCAGATGGACGAATGCCGAATACTTACGGAACAGGTGGCGCAGCACTCTTGCCCCAGAGAGAACCGACTGTGAGGTGGTCTTGCAGTCCTTTGCCTACATCGGGGAGGTGATGGATTACAGGAACACCGATGCTTTGCAGATCGTTTCGGTCACCGATACCAGAGTGAAGCAGAATTTTCGGCGTATTGATGGCACCGGCCGAAAGAATCAGCTCTCTCCGGGCAGTTAGAGTCGTGCGAGGACCTTGACCATCGGTTAACGCGGGGTCGCCAGGTACCATGACAGAGAGTAGACATACCTTCAGCATTCTCGGCAAACTCGATTGTTCGGATATCTGATTCTCTACCGTGCCTAATGGGGGAAGACGGGAGCACACGCGTCGCGTAGGTGTTGAGCAGGATGGTCAAATTAGGCCTGTCACGGACGGCAGTGTTGAGGTATGCCTTGGCGGAGCTGGATCTTTCACCGTTGCCAATAGTTGATTGAATCCAAGCTGAACATTTGGGGGCGTAAGTGATAATACACAAGAAGAACTGTGGTTTGCATACCGAGGCCAACGGGCTGTCCAGAATTCGGGTCCAAGTTGAAATCGAACTCGCTTTCAGTTGTGGTGGTTGCAATGCACCGAGCATCAAAGCTGTCAGGTCCGCTCCAGGGAAGGGACACCCGCACGTTCCCGCTGGTTCCGTGGACACCGGGGTTATATTGGCCAGTAACGTCGCGTCCTCCAGCAGGGGGAACCCAGCTCTCATGCTAGAGGAAAAGTAGAATTAGCTACGCCTAGCCGGGGCGTGGATAAAACCCACCCTTTGTACAAGAGGGAAAAGGTTGTTCCATCGCCAGCCATTGTCGCCAGTAATCTGTGCCCATCGGTCGTAGTCATCACGCGCACCGCGAGTATACATCATAGAATCTGGTCTTTCTGTTAGCTATGCGACTACACACACACGAACAACGTACTGATAGAGGTGCTTCCACCAAGAACATGCCCGCGATCGTACTGATGCGCACGATTTGCCAGGCCTGGCTGGACCACAGTCGTGTAATTCCACTTGTAGGTGTTGGGAATCTGGGTCCACCTTGATGGCATTTCGAGCGCGAGTTCGCCCTCGTTACTATCGTGGAACAACGTCAGACACAAGCAAAGGCATTTTAATAACAACATACTCTGGACCCGCCTCAATGAGCAAAACATTGAACCGAAGATTTTCTGTTAAACGACTGGCCAGCACTGCGCCAGCATTGCCTCCTGTTAAGGTGTAAGTAAGAGAAGGTAAACATAAGCCTGCGTGATGCTGACCTCCAACGACAATGAAGTCGAAGTTACGGGGTGCGGGGAGTTCTCTGATGTTATGGCATATTCTTGCTTGAGCCACGTGGACAGCAAGAGCAACGATGGCAGAGAAGAACAGCGACTTCATAATGGGAAATGAGAGCAGGTGCTGGTGAACTGGGGAGTCGAGTGACACGCTTTATAGGCCAAACAGCCAGGCACCAGATCCTACTTAAACGCCGAGTGCCTTGGATGAATCGATTCAATTCAAGGAACTGTGGGTCCAATGAACGTATACCACCCACCTAAAGCGTTTGTGGAGGCCCTGAAGGAGATAGCCAAGTTTGAGATGAAAAGGTAGAGGCACCCTGATAAAGCCCTATGTATTTATGGGCAAGGGCGGTGATTGGGTTGTCGAAAACATTGACCAAAATGTTGCCCATGTTCTAGGTCCAGGAAATAGCGCAAAACCCCGTCTGAGTGACGCGGTTTCACTGGCTAAGACGCGCCGTAGAGTCCTTGGTTGGTCACTGGACTTGGAAGCACGTCGCCAGGGTCCCCGTGATACGGCATTGGGGCGCAACGCCGAACAGGATTACGACAATGTTTCGCCCTGGTTGCTGCATGTTCCTGACAGTTGCGGGCAATCAGGCTCCACTTTGATGTTAGTTCTATCACATGGTCGCTCACCATTGAAATCGCCCTTGGCGATATCGATATCCAGTGATTTAGCTGTCGATTCTGAATGGTACGAGGAGGAGAAGGTCAAAGTCGCCGCCACATCGCCAAGACGCAAAACGCTATTGGAGCTCCGACGTTATTATGTAATCTCAAATGCCGAACAGTTCCGTCCATGTTTTCGACGGATCACCTGGTTGTTCCGTGTTCCGATCGCAAGGGTCCTTGGCGCCTGATCTGAGGTTTTTGGAGTTCCCTATTTGCAAACAATAGTCCATATTCAAGGTTCCGGGGATATTCAGGTTTTACCAACACCACCACCACCACCTCTGAGCGTTCGGTGAGTTGTCATTTAAAGCACATTGATGTATCAATTTTACTCAAGTCGTTTGATGTTCGCAGCACGGCATATCTAGGCAATGACACCGAATGTGATGCTTGAGGAGGACGGGTCCAACTGGGCCGACTACAAACATCGAGTTCTCAATCAGCTTTACGCCAAGGGACTCTACCGCTACGTACATGGCACCATCCCCAGGCCTGTCGAAATCGTGAAGCACAACCCTAGTAGAAGGGCAGAAGACCCACGATCTCACTGGTACCTGCCGTCAGATAGCAATCATTCCCGACCCCTATCGCACTCCGAAGTCAATGAATACCACAACGCTCTCACCCAGTTTTTGAAGCAGGACAGCACCGGATGGCTCTATCTCATGTCCACGCTTCCCTACAGCATCTACATATTCATTCGCAAGCATACCACACTCGCAGAGAAATGGAAAGCGTTGTGCAATATGTACGAGAACCGCCAGGCGCGCGATATAGGCATCATGAGCCAGCTTTCCCGATTGCGGTTCAACCGCAGTGGGCCGAGGAGTTTGCGATCCCACTTGGCTTATATGATGGAACTTCGAGACGAGGCTATTAGCGGGACGCAAGCTAAAGTTTTCTCCGATGACTTATTTTCCCGTTTCATCGCCGGTTCACTCGAACAAGACCCATACCTCTCAACAACTGCCAAAACAAGCCAGATTGGCTCGCCGACGCCCTCCGACAAGCTCATCAATACTCTTCTCAGAATAGAGGAAGAGATGGTGCTTGACTCCGCTCGGGAGCCTCTGGAAAAGGCGGGACGTGGTTCAAAGCGTTCCTAGTAAATTAAAGAGATCCTCCAACGTTTCTGGCAAACTGGTGAGCAAATACAACTCTGACCTGCTTCAGCCCGATCTAACCTAGGAGTTCTTAGCACAACTCAATTTCAAGTCATATATTTCTTGGGACTGCGGGACTCCGGAGTTCTGGCAACTCTTCCCTGACGAAGGGCGCACTTGAACAGTCGGCACCCTTTATTCGGAACAGTTTCTCGAGCGAGTCCTGGTATGTCACGGCCCTATTGTCCACAAGTGCACTCCGGCGGTCAGTGTCGGTCGGAACAAGAAGAGAATGGAGGAGATGGCCTGGTGACTGTACACAGTTTGAAACTATTGAATATCCCATCATTCTTTCGCAGCAATTTTGGACGCAAACATGCGGCCAACAAACTAGCAATTGTGTTTGGCTGTTTTAGCTAAGTATATAAACCCTGTATCCGAAGGTGCAGCTCAGGTGGCGAGGGGTAAGTCAGCTTGGCGCCGAGCTTACGAGTAGAATGGATGTCTGCGAGGAAAATGAAGAAGAGGAAAATGAAGAAAGTCGCTTGCAGCGTGTGTTCCTGAGTTACACTTTTTATAGGATCGCCAGAGAAAAAGGGAGGTATTCAGCACAGGGACGTATAGAAGATAATCAGCCAGATCCCCGTTGAGTCTCGAACATGGTAAAATTGAATCCTGTCTTGAGAGAGGACCCAGAACAATGGAATTGTAAATCCCTTACAGTGGATAGCCAGAAGCTCAATGAAATGATTCAGACTCCTAGGTGAACATCGTAACATATTGTTTGAATTTCTGCCATTCAACTGGTTGTTGTCCTGCGCAAGATAGGGGCGAGTTAAAGCTCCGCTTAAAGTTGCAGGCCCACAAATCACTTGCCCCGTGCACCCTTCCAAAACTGATTGCTCTCACAAACTTCCTGGATTCTGCAATTATTATCAAAAGAAAAATATATCATCAAGGTCTATGCCACCAATGTGCTTTCAGTGAGTATTCTGGTAACTGTGGCAGAGAAAAGGGGTTGTGAGGAAGGAGAAATGTTTTTCTGCACAGGTCTGTCAGAAAGTTCGGAAATTCCGTGTGCATGACGCTTGTAAACTGACTTGGCTGGTGCGGCTTGAGCCGCTGAGAATTTTCCTTCCCTGGATCTTCCTGCGACGTGGTGCTCCTCCTCCCCCCCTTCCTCCCCCCACATTTTACCTTTTACTGGGTTTTGCGGATCTTTCTTGCTCGCTGTCTGTTGCCATCGTCGAGCAATACATTTCCGTCGTCATCATCGACCCCTGCCACCCTCGTCGTCGTCGTCATCGCCATCAACGACGGCCACGACATTCATCGCCGTTCTACAACTTACCGGTGAGCACAACTTTGCATATATTCTTCGTTCTGGCTTCTAAATACTATCCGTGGTGCCCATAGTAGCTGCTCGTTGCCATCAACAGCTTGAGCTCATCGTCGCTTCGATACCGAGGTTGTTGGACACAGTCCACATTCTGCCAGACACCACTTGGACACAACTATCGGACATACATTCGCGAATATTCCCCACTTGAACTCCCAAATCGCCCCAGAAGACCCCGGGTTTAGTCTTGGTCGTCTCGTCGTCGACGCCGACAGCAGTGCACAACAGATCAGAGTTTACGAACACGCTTAAACACCGCCAAAGTGCTTCGGAGACACGCAGGTGAGCACAGTTTTCTATATTCATTGTTCTGGCTTCTAAATTCAGTCCCAGTGCCCTAGTTGTCGACATTGACGGCATTTGCAAACACACTTAATCCACCAACGAAGTCATACGGCTGTGTCATTGTTGCAGGCTCGTAATCCACGTCTTCTGTGAGCACAGTTCCCTATATTCATTGTTCTAAATTCTGTCCTAGTGCCCTAATTGTTGACACTGACAGTATTGTGCAGCTATAACCTTTGCAAACGCGCTTAATCCATCAACGAAGTCAGTCATACGGCTGTGTCATTGTTGCAGGCTCCTAATCCACGTCTTCCACAGCGATTCCCGAGGCTTTCACGGACTCACAGGTGGGCACATTCACTCACTCGACGTTTCTCGATTCTAAACATTATCTGGGTTGCTTGTCGAAACAATAGCCGAGCTCACCGTGTCACATCTATATTGAGCTTGCACACCAAGAGGGCCGGTAAAACTCGACGCATTTCTCGCCGGGTAAGTAACTCTCACAAGTATTCGATTCACTGCTAAATTCTTTTGGCAGTAGCTCATCGACAGAAGCCACAGAAATATCCAACTTGCTGGGCACCATCCACAAACTCATCACAACACCGACTCGCCGCCAACGACCCTGGGCTTAGGATTGGTACGCATATAGTCAGCACAGACGGCATTTCAAAAGGTGCTTAACCCGCCGACAGACACAGTGATATTCACATACTTTCGCCACAACAGCGATTCTGAAGCTTTCACGAGTGCCACAGGTGAGCACAGTTCTTTTTTATATGTCGTTCTCGTCTCTGAACATAATCCGTGGCGCTCGCAGACATCAATCGCTGACGCAGTCCACACAGAAGGCCGATAAAAATCAAGACACAGCACCTGCCGTGCTCATCGCACCCTGCACGCAGTCCAACAAGTCCCAATCCATCGCCAAACCCACACCGCCAAAGTGCTTCGGTTCGGAAACAACCCTTCGGCATTTGGCTCCCGCCAACGCTTGAAGCGGAAGCGCAACCACACTGGACCAGAAACAGACGACGGAGAGCAGCCAGCCATGTCCGTCGATCAAGACACCGAGATGAGTGACGAGACCCAGTCGCGTCTCGCACCAACATCCATTTCAACTATGACCGATATACGGAGGACTTCCACCGCTTCCAACAGCAGCAATGCTATCACGACGTCCTCTACGACTACCTACGCTTCTACGCCAACTGTTACCGGGTTCCCGAGTGGGGCCTCGTTGGCGAATTTGATTCATAACATGGATGTTTCTTCTGAGCCGGAGCGGATACATGAGACTGACGAGGAGGAGGATTCTGAGAGTGAGGGTGAAGGAGAGGAGGTTGAGGGTGAGCTGCAGGGAGAGGAGGGAGAGGACGAAGATGATGGGGAGGACGAGGAGGACGATGAAGAAGATGACGAGGAGGAGGACGATGACGAGGAAGACGAGGAAGGAAAGGAGTACGACACTGGGGAGCCTATATCAACAGCTACGATCGCAGCCCCTCCGCCACCAGTCCCGGTCGTGACCAACGTCCTCCAAGCTCGACCAAAACCAAAACCCAACGCACCACCGAGAAGTTCGATATCAATCAGCGACCTGACGGAGAATGGCGTCGAGGGCCCGCTGCCTGTGCTCAGCGCAAAGGGCGTCTCGATACCGGTTCTGCTGCACACCGACGGGAATGCTGGGGAATCCGGGATTAGTGTGACGGTCACCGATACCTCGCAGCCGCCGGAGGCACCGCCCGAGTCATCGACATCGACCCTCACCAGTCCACCTTCCTCTGCAGAGACTGCTGACTCGGTCACAACGACGAAGCCTACGTCGAAAAAGGGAAAACCCAAGTCGAAGGTGGGCAAGCAACGGTCGGCATCGCCGTCTCCGCCACCCCAGCCTGCACCTCCACCCCTGCAGACCATCCGGCTGGACATTGCGCTCGGTGGGCCGAGTAACTATGAGGTGGACGTCAGCCAGATGGCGAAGGAGACGGGCCAGCGGCCTATGACACCACCGTTGCTCGGGGCTGTGGTTGAGAGCGAGGTGGAGGAGCCCGCGCCGAGTGTGCATGAAGAAGGGGACGGGGGCGGCGGGAAAAAGAAACGGAAGAAAAAGAACGCGGCGCAGGAGTATTATGACACCTCTGACCCGTTCATTGACGATTCCGAGCTGGCGGTCGACCAGAGAACGTACTTTGCGCAGACGAAGCAGCAGGGCTTCTACGTCTCGAGTGGGGAGGTGGCATTGATGAAAGACAAGTGCGTGTGGTCTCCTTTTCTGGTGAGGTTGATGCTGATAGGCTGTGTGTAGCAAATCGCCCAAGAAGCCAAAGTCGAAAAAGTTGAATTTGACGCAGACTTTGCATGCCTCGGCTTCGAAGGCGATTTCGGCGGGAGTTGCGTCTGCTGGGCCTTCAGCGGGCATGTCCATTTCGACTGCTGGGCTGAATCGTACTGGAAGTCATGATGGCGAGTCACCTGTCCTGGTTGACGGGGAGACAGCATCGAGCCTCAGTACATTTGGCAAGGGTTTGCGAGGGGTTGGTATGGTGACTGGCGGTGTCGTTGGTGTGAGTGGTGGCGCAAATGTGCTGCCTGGGATGAACGGTGGAGAAAAGGGGAAGAAGCCGGCGACTGGGGCGGATGCCATTAGCGGGTGGACAGCTGGTGTGCCCGATGAGGAGGCAGATGAGAAGACGGGTCAGAAGAGGAAGCGGTATATCACCGTTGTGGAGGGTGGAAAGAAGAGGAAAATCGTTAACGTCGTGAGTATATTCATTCTCATGTAGGAATTCACTGCTAATCATTTTTGTAGCACTCATTCCATCCTGAACTGCAAGCCGCGATTGAAGAGTTGAAGTTAGAGATTGAAAAGGAGAACTGGGAGCACAAGGGCAAGTTTCCGCCGGGGATTAAACCTCATCTGGCGAAATTGGCGCTGCTGGCCATCAAGCTTGATGAGTACGACGACCATTTCTTCAACCTCATGCCAGTGCTGTTCCCGTACAACAAGTACACAATGACTGTGGGTTTTCAGCTCCCTTGCCGTTTCTGGCTCCACGGTCTCTGATGATCTTCCTTCTTATAGAAACTTATCAAACGTACTGTCTACCCCGATCATGTGGCACTGCTGCAAGACCGGCAGGAGCAGCTGCTGAAGCAACTTGAAGATCTGTCGAAAGCCGGGTTCTTGCAAGCGGAACAAGAATGGGAAAAGAGCGTTGCTGCGTGGGATAAGCGACAGGAGAAAATGCGGTTGGAGGTTACCAATGCACCGCCTGGTTCTGCACCTCCGGGCGAAGGTGGGAGTGCGAACGGCTCTGCTGCGCCTACCCGCCATCCGACAGAGGAGAAGGATGGGATGGACGTGGATAACCCGTCCGTTGCCCCATCAACTGCCGTTGCCAATGCACATACTGCAAATCCCCCCGGGAAGAAGTATCGTCTGACCGAGCAGATGAAAGCGATTATCTGGGATTTGGTCTTGCTCAGTAATGAATGTTGTCGGTTGGAGAACGAGAAGAATGTGTATGAGGGGAGTGCATTGCAGGTCAGTGAGCAGGGGTTGAGGAAGGTGTTGTACCAGAAGATTGTTGCTGCTTTCCCAGAGGGTTGGATGTCCAGTGGTCAAATTTCGAGAGATGGTGCGTATCCTTGTTTAATTCGCTACCTATTAACTTATTTACCTGCTTTCATAGTGAGTGCCATGAAGAAGAGGTTGGAGAAGGAGGCGATGGATAATGAACCTTGACCTGCCCTGTTCGTAATTTTGGTTTTTCGACGATTGCTGCGACTCGTCTTTCGCGTACTGTTTTAATGTTCAACTAATGGCAGTGATTCCATGGACGATTCCCGGGCTTTTCTCTCACTGCTTGAGCTTAACTTTATCCTTATTCTTTCAATATTTGGCTTCTTCATCTCTTCTTCCCATGTCTCCCTCTCCATCGTCGTGTGCTGTACTTTATGTGTTGTACCAATTATATCATTGTGCCTTCGCTGTTATCATTTTGCTCGATTACCCCTCGCTATTACGCGTTCAGTTCGCCGTTCTTTACTTTAGCATTGCATCTTCAAAGCTACTGTACTACTTGCTCAGTAATTTTATATGTTTAAGACTATGGTGTCTTGTGGCCGTATATATACACTCTGAAACTAAAGATAGACACGGAATGAAAAATGAAATTGACAAATGGTTCCGAATGTGGGGAGAAATGCCAAGGGGCGATCAAAGACCGCCTGATGGAAGGCCGCCGTCGTTACTGAACTCGTCATCCTGCTTTTGGCCATCTCTCTACTTCTCCCTAACCACATAATCCTTAAAACCCAGCTTTTACCCTTTCATTCGTCTCTGTCCCAGGACTAAGAACTCAAGGCAGCACCAGTATGGCCTTTCACCACGGCCCACAACGTCCAGCGGTCTCAGCTGGCAGCTACCCAGAACAAAACTACGAGGCAGGCGCGAAATGGATCAAGCACCTCACCCAGGATAGGTTGAATACCTTTCGGGGAGGTCGTTATGGTGATGTGAACCTCTCGCATGTCCTGTTCCATGATAGGAAAGATAGCAGCGAATATGTCAAGCTTCGAGTGTGAGTGGTTTAGTTCGTAGAGGCCGTGGTCGTCGTTGAACGATGGTTTCAGTTGGAGTGCACCCGGTCTTTCAAAGCCGACGTTCGAGGAGGCCCTGCAGCAAAAGTACAGGATTGCTAAAAAGGTGGGCAAGCTCTCTGTAGAGTCTTGGGCATCTTTTGCTAATGTCTGAACCCAGGGAGAATCGTTTGGGCCATCTTGTACGTCCTCGGATTTCTAGGGAACGTTTGACACTTTGATTCTTATTGTGTTCGCAAATTTTAGGGGTACGTAACCCGAGGTTATGTTCCGCTCAACCTGGTGTTTACCCTGATTTAGACCAACCATTGGTGGCAAGTTACTGTTCACATTCCAGAGGAATGGCACAAGTACGAGCGCGTTCAGTGTAAGTGTTTCCTGGTAGGTGTTTAGGAAACCCGAGTCTTACTATCATTTCAGTTGAATTCGACCCAGGATGCGAAGCCATGATCTACTCGCTTGACGGTACCCCGCTCCAAGGTTAGTATCTTGACATTTTATCATTGTGCCATCTACTGCTTTCCACTTTCCACATGGAATGGAAGGCAGGCATGGCAGTGGTTGTGCATGGTTTCGGACTGCAGTTCGCTTCAGGGACTCCATCGTTATTTCCTTTGGGGAGGACGCGTCATTATTCCATTACGGCAGCTAGATTGTCGACCGCCGTTCTCCCTCGTTCTGAATGTAACTGACGCGTCGCTATCGTCCAGGCATTACTGGAGGACATGGAGGAGACCGTCGTGTCGACTACATCATCCCCATCGAGGCCCGCAAGGCAGGCATCCACGAGTTCATCGTCGAGTCCAGCTGCAATGGCATGTTCGGCATCCCCTGGAGTGGCGACACCATCGATCCTCCCGACATGAACCGCTATTTCCGCTTGGCCTCGGCCGACCTCGTCGTCCCCAACCAGGAGGCCTGGCGACTTATGTGGGATTTCGAAACCCTGACTCAGTTCGTCAGGCAATTGGATGGCAACATGCAGTATGTATTTACTTGCCTCAACCCGTTAGATGACTCTGATAGTGTTCCAGCCTCCAGAACAAGGCGTTGGTCGCTGCCAACGAAATTATGAACGTATTTGGCAAGGGTGACTTGAGCGATATCACGAAAGCTCGGGAACTCGCAGCTGAGGTGTTTGGCGAGGGCTGGGAGGAGAAGGGTGCTGCTATCTACGACGACGGCCCTAAACGTCCGACAGTGTGGGGTATCGGCCACTGCCACATCGATTCTGCCTGGCTTTGGCCCTATCGCGTGACGCAGCAGAAGGTTGCACGTTCTTGGAGTACCCAGATCGACCTCATGGAGCGCTACCCTGAGCACCGATTCGCGTGCTCCTCTGCTCAGCAGTACAAGTGGGTTGAGCAACTGTACCCTCAGTTGTTTGTCAAGCTTAAGGAGAAGGTCGCTGAGGGCAAGTTCCATCCGGTTGGAGGGACTTGGGTTGAGAATGACAGCAACATGCCGAGTGGAGAGGCTTTGGTTAGGCAGCACCTGTTTGGACAGAACTTCTTCCAGACTAGGTTTGGGAAGCGGTGTGACACTGCGTGGTTGCCGGATTCCTTCGGTTTGACTGGCGCGTTGCCGCAGATCATCAGACAGTCTGGTATGTGGTTTGCTTGGGAAAGACTGTGCGAAGAGGCTAACGGCGACTGCAGGCATGAAGTACTTCTTCACGCAGAAGCTCTCTTGGAACAACATGTGTGTAATTCGTCTCCACGCATATCTGCAGGACTGACCTGCTGCCCACTAGCAATCGATTCCCTCATACCACGTTCAACTGGGTTGGTATCGACGGCACCCAAGTACTGTGCCACATGACTCCTGGTATGTATGTGCGGCTATCACCGTCGGGGCTGCACTCACGTTTTAACCCTCAGTCGAGACCTACACCGCTCAAGCTACCGTCGACGATATCAGGAAAGGATTGACCAACCACAAGGTGGCTTTATCTATCACTCGCAGTTTCGAACGACACTCACAACTGCGTAGAATATTGAATCATCTGATACGGCCCTTCTCGTCTTCGGTAACGGAGATGGAGGAGGAGGACCTTTGAGCAAGATGTTGGAGAACGTAAGTGTATCTATTTTCTCCATAACTTCACCGTCTCATAGATCGACGTTACCGTAGCTCCGCCGTATTCGTGCGGCCAGCAATCAACATCGTGACATCCAGCCAGTTAGCATGGGCTCTTCCGTCGATGATTTCTTCGAAGATTTGGAAGAAACCACCAATGCAGGAAAGAAGCTCCCGAACTGGCATGGCGAGCTGTACCTGGAATTCCATCGGGGTACTTATACCTCGCATGGATCGATCAAGAAGGGCAACAGACACTCGGAGATTTTGCTGAGGGATGTTGAGGTATGTGGCTCACTTTTCCCGCGTCGTTTCTTTTGAGTGGCTTATCGTATGGCGGTTACAGTTAATCGCGACTTTAGCTTCGCTTTATCGATACCATAAGAACGATTATGTGTATCCGAAGAAAACTCTGGACGATTCTTGGGAGAAGGTTTTACTGAATCAATGTAAGTGGTTGCTATATGTGAATGATTCTCGATGCTGATTCTCTTTCTGTACAGTCCACGATGGTAAGGATGTACCCTAGCAGATAGACAATCCCGAGCTGACTTTCCGTCTACTATTAGTCCTTCCAGGTTCATCAATGTAAGTTTACTATCTCTACCCCATCACCGTATTGACCAACTCACAATAAAATACAGTGCCATGGTCTACGACGATGCCGAGAAGTACTACGCTGAAGTTAAGCGTGACGGCGAAGCAATGCTCGAAGAAGCCATCTCCGTCCTCTTCCCCAGCTCTATGCCTCTGACTGAAAACACACGCTCCAAGGCCCTCGCTGGCAACGCCAAGGTCGTTTCTCTCAACACTACCTTCTTCCCCAGGCTCGACATCATCAAGGTGCCGCTGGGAAGCCGGACCTCGAGCTCAGATATCAAGGGACAGGTGTTGCAAGCGTCGCAGGATGGGCGTGTCGGTTACGCGTTGATGCATTCCCCTGGAGGAGCTGCCCCCGGAGAGCTGCTTAACGGAACGAATGCGTTGAGGAACAAGTTGAAGCCTGTTTCGGGTGAGTTCATGCGCTTTTCAAGGGACTCTTTAATAACGACCATATCAGTTTATACCAACGGATCTGATCACTTTGTGTTGAGGAACTCTACTGTACAGTTGACAATTTTCGAGGGAAGGATTACGAGCTTGTTGGACGTCGCCTTGGAGTATGTATCCTATTCGTTTCATCTGTTCCACCACCTTTCACTAATCCCTACCACTCGGTTCAGTCGCGAATTGATCTTAGATGGACAGACTGGTGGTCTCGTCATCTTCGAGGACCGACCCAACTACTGGGATGCTTGGGGTACGCCCTTTCCTTCCTTCTAAGATGTATCTGACTAGATATATACATCAGATGTCGAAGTGCACCATCTTGAAGTCAGGAAGGAGCTCAAGTTCACCAACGTCACTGTCATCGCACAAGGTCCTTTGTTCGCTGCTGTTGTCGCAGAAGTCAAGTACGGCAAAAGCAACATTGCAGTCACGGTATGTTCGATTCCACATCGAATTTGTAGTGCTTCTGAACTGAGCGATGTGTTTCGCAGATTTCCCTCTCTGCTACCACCGGTATGTATCACTGCACGTTTGGGTTTTGATTGAGACTGATGATGGAGGCTATTTACTCTTATAGCAACTGTCAAAGAAGGGTCTCGCTCGTTCTTCAACTTTGAGGCTGATGTCGACTGGCATCAACGTCACGAATTCCTCAAGTGTAAGAACTAACAATCTTTGAGAGCATAAATGCCAGCTGACATTTCGGTGCTCCCAACAGTCCAACTGCCTTTGGACGTCCACAGCCCCAATGCCACCTACGAGACCCAGTTCGGATACGTTCAGCGCCCCACCCACAAAAACACCACATGGGATATTGCCAAGGTAAGCTCCTCGGGCGGATCATTGTAATACAGCTGCTGATTCTGTTGGCTTTTCCTTTCTTAGTTCGAAGTCTGTGGTCACAAGGTTCGTTTCCCTATCTCATCTTGCACCCGACCGCTTGACTGACTGTCTGCCTTTAGTATGCCGATTTGAGCGAGTTCGGTTACGGTGTTGCGATTCTTTCGGAATCCAAGTATGGTTTCTCGTGCCAAGGAAGTTTACTCTCGATTTCGCTTCTGCGTTCTGCCACTGCTCCGGATGCTGAGCAAGATCAAGGAGAGCATAAATTCTCATGGGGTGTTTATCCTCATCTGGGTCACTTCTTGGAGTCGGATGTCCCTGTCGCTGCGTACTTGTATAACTCCCCCCTCAGAGGTCAGCTTTTTCGCGAGTCATCTGAGGTCGATTCGGACTGATACCCCTTTGAAGTTCGCGTCCTTCCTCCTGGAACCGAGGACATTTTATCCACGCACAGGCCACCTTTCCATATCACGGGTGCTCGCAATGTCTTTTTGGAGACTGTGAAGAGAGGAGAATACGACTCATTCGAGGCTCCTGTCAACCCTGAAGACGAGAGTACCACCACCACCTTGATACTCAGGTTGTACGAAGCGTATGGGGGACACGCTTCTGCGGAGCTCCAGATTGCTTCTGACTTGCCGGTTGTCGCCGCATACTCGACCAACCTGCTCGAGGACATTCAAGATGCGGCCTTGCTCCAGATCTCGCACTCTGTAGACAACAACAACTTGAACTCGACGTTTAGCAAGAGCATCAAGTTGGACTTCCGTGGATTTGAAATCAAGACGATCAAACTCGTTCTTGGTACGCCACCCCCTCACTCCTCAAAATCTCATAATAAACTGTTAGTCTCGGTGCTGTAGCCTCTTACTGATTGATCCTCCGTCCTGTGTATGGCTGCTGATTTACTTCTCCTCCTTTCTTATCGTTTTTCTAGGAACAAGCGTTCGAGCTGGGTGAATGTTGATCAGAACCAGCTGTTGCAACTGTAATTGTATTCGGTTTATGACCTTTCATGATCTTCTCGCGATTCATATCTTGCTGTTATCCTTCCTTCTCTGCGATGAATGGCGGATTGGTTTTGTTCTCCTTTTCTGGCGACAAACAAAGCCGCAAGTTTTCGCCCCCTGCTGTGTTTTTCTGGATTTCTAGTTGTTGTACTTGTCCCCGTTGTTGCTTCCCGCTGTATGTAAAGTCTATTTATTCAATGTTGTACTGCACATATCTTTTGGAACGTCTGCGGCGATCTGCGGCCGCCAGTGGCATGGTCCATGCGGATCCGACGCGCTAATTAGATGTCAAGTAACCCTTCGTCTCATGGAATCACACCAGGAAGCATAGCATACATCCTTGGGCGAAACCGCCAATCACAATCACTGCTAACCGATTGACGGGAGCCTGGTACCTGATCTGAAAGGTGTATAAATACGCTTGCCACAACCTTGTGGGTTGCTACCTGCTGCCGTCACCACTACGCCTTCTCGCTCCCATACTCGACTCCTGCTTTCAGTTACCCTTCCTTCAAGCCCCTCGAGCTCCACATATCTACACACTATCAAGACAGATACGTATCTGAACAAATGGACGCCCCACGTAACATTGTGGTCAACGATTTTATGTTCTGCGCTGACCATGGTGATGAATACTGTCATGCATGCTGTTGCGACCATCGGCTCACGAACAACATCCGGATCGAGGACGTGTTGCAGGACGACTCCAGGTTTGACTTTGAGCATGACTTGGAGGTGAGTGGGTGGAGGAGTGCTCGTGTCTTCCCGAACCTCCGGGAGCTCCGCAACTTCATTTCTGCTACGTGACACGGACACTGATGTTCCTTCTTCTTCCGTTGGCCTTTATAGGAACGACAGTCTATCAACGCGTATGCTCTGGGAGCCGTAGCTGCTATCCAGACAGAGGACTCGTTCGAGTGCGAGAAGCACAGTACGGTTGACTGCGAGAGGTGCTTTGATTGGGTGGAGATTGTGACGAAGCATGCGGAGGATGTGGAGGAGTTGGGGCGTTGGAATCTGGGGAGTGCAAGACATAGCTTGGATTTGGAGTCTGCCGCCAATCTATCGAGCTCGTTGGCGGAGAAGCTCAAGTTGCAAGGCGACGAATCGACCTTGACGTCCTAGCTCTCCCATGTTCCGTTGCACTCGACGCGACGGAGATTCCACGCCGCCCGTGGCGGCCAAGTTGCTGTTGCTAGCACCGACGCTCCCGTAATATCTGAAAAAGAATTTAGACAGTACATATAGACGCTGATCTCGGGGAATTGTAAATCACAGGAAGATATCATAGCGTACATAACATGTTTCTTAATGCGGTATACCTCAGCCTGCTTCCATTTCGTTGAACCAACATGACTCTTGGTCGCCTCAGTTCTGAACATCTGAGATCTTTGAACCCAGATTCTTCGAGGACATGTGCTTCTGGCACAGACCGGTGATAGACACTGAGAGGTAGTTGGAGATGCATGTACTTCCACAGGTTCCGACACTATATCAGACATGAGTATGATGTGGGCCAGCGCTTGAGTTTTAGGTCGCGGGGTGTAACTCGGAACCAAGCATTTACGCCCAGAGTAGACTCCTGAAATCGACTCATTATGATCAGTGTGCTGGACTTCGATGGAATGCGACTCTGAATCACCTTCAACTTGTTGGTGCACCCCAGGGGCAGAACTCTTCCAGGACTCCATAACGGACATCTAGGTGTATCTTCGAGTGTGCTCAATGCATCTGTATGTTCCGCATTGTGTCCCAAGCTTGCAAGAAGCTGCAATGCTGTTCAGTGTTGCTGAAGAAAAAAATTATGTCATTGTACCTGGATGGTTGAAAGATGCTACATGTGTCAGTATGATTGCTGTTAACCTCTGTCAGATTGTGTATATACTGCCTGCAACCGCTGGACCGATGTCGAATCTCGATGGAATATGGCAAAAGACAGAGACAGAGAGACCTGCACATAATGGTTGTAGCTTTCTCGTCACCTAGGCTGGTGCTGCAGCAGACAATGTTATATGTATGACAAGCGGCTCATTGATTCGAAATGGGCTATGCTTTTACGAGCAGCTCCTTTGGGTCAGTCATTTCCAAACCTGGGTTGATTTCAATGCTCAAGAGAAATGAGCCGGTAAATTTAGTTGGCGATCAAGGTGAACCAGCAATGTTTCTTACCGTATGTCTGTCTGCTATGAGCTGAAATTTCCGTAAGGTATGTAGCCCCAAGGCGCTAATGTTTCTCTGGGGAAAGGAAAACTGCCGACGGGCGCTTAAAGACTTGATCGCGGTCGAACCCGCGAAGCTGGCTCATCCAATTACACCTTTGGCCTTGAGCTTTGCTTGAGCGGAGCGAGCGCTCATCAGCTTCCCGAGTTTCAGCACAGGAATATCTGTAGATATCACTATCCTACTTCTCGACTACAAGTACGCTTCCAATCTTACATCATTTGCTCAACACCAGATGTCCGAGTCCCATCGGCCAAATCTTGTGATTTGGACTAGCGCAAGGTAAGTAGCTGTACGTACTTATTACAGCTGAAACCGCGTTCCAAGGCAACGGAATGACTGAATGACGACTTGGCCGTAACACCAGGGAAGCTGGTGGGAATTCTCAACAGCTATCGAGTTTCCGAATATGCGACGATGCTAAGTAAGACGCTATCGCCTAGATCGAGCAGTTACGACTAGATGGCGTACACAAAGAGCTAATATGCGCGACAATGAAGGTACCAACGGTAAGCCCAGGATTGTATGGGCCAGCTCACGGTGTTGCGATGAATGTGGGCAGTGCACCCTCGGAGCACGTCTGGTGTTCACCCTGTGACACGAAGGGGTCGGACTGATGGAGTCTGACGTGAGAGACGTGGGGTACTGCGTGCTTGGCCCAAGGCTGCCATCTACCTCTCAAAAGCAGCATTGAACGCTATAATCCAGCTGTAAACCCACTGCAACTTCCACTGGAATTGTAATAGATTAGATTAGATTCAGCATGCTGACTGGACGTGTTTGATCGGAAAGTTTTATTGCGATGCGTGCGGAGTCGACTGGCGTGATGTGGTCCGTGCGCCACGAGCAAAATTTCGTTCTTGCGGGCGGCTGATCGTTGGCTCCGCAGCATCAATGTTCCTCGCTGATTCCATCGTACCATACCCTCTGAGAAGTACTACGCTGTCGACAGAAAAGTTTCTTCCCGACTGGCAACGCGAAAGCAGCAGTCACTTTAAGACTGAGCTCTTGACGGAAAAACAGAGTTCGCCATAAGTTGCTGGGGGTTCCAATTGTCAATGTCATCCTTATGTATCACTGCTGTGCATTCACGTGGAACGTTCGATTGGAACGTTCCACCGGGGATAAATTGATGGGTAACTACGAGGAAATTCCAGAAACTAAAGGGCATATTGTACATAAAACAGCGCAAATGCCAGGGGCCAATATCCGGTCTGACCGAGCCTTGAGGATTCTACAGAAAAAATGAGGTGGGACGAGTCCGGACGAGTTGACTTTAAAACTCATTGTACGTTCCCTTTGCGCTCCCATATTCCTGAGCAGCGACATGTACGGACTAATTTCGACCCTAGCAATCCAAGGACACGGCCAAAAATAGCTCCTAACAAAACGTTTCATTCCAGCAGTCAAGGCCGCAAGAGCTTGACCAGTGAGTAGAAATCTGGTCATCACCCGTTCTTCCCGTGGGGAGATGTTAAAGAGGCAAGTTGAGCCGCGTGAAGGGTTGCAACGATACAGGACGAACTGTACGAAGTTACCTCTAGGGACAGGGTGACTGAGGGCAAGTTTGGCCGATGGATGATTATTGCTGCCGAGAAACATCTGCCATCGCAACAAACAGCGGGCTTAAATTCCCTATGGGTTTAGGCGGGGTATTATAGAAACACTGTGAGTAACAATCCAGCAACGTTTTCATGATCCCGTCCCATGCCCAAGCTTCAGCCCATCAATTTTAGGCTGGCGTCGCTGGCCACTCTGGTGACCTGGCAGCGTCTGGTACTTGCTGGTATCTTCATTCTCCCCCCGTACCTCTTCCCGAGATGGGATTATCGACCATACAACCCACGCCAAGCCATATACGATCACGACCTTCGAGGACTCCTCCTCTCCCTATGGGCCCCGCCCGCCTGGTTTTACCCCACCCTGTCGCGCTACCTACAGCTGGCATTCGTTCTTCGACTTCCAGGATCGACCCCTCTCACATACTCCGCCCTCATCTACCCAATCTGGGTGGCTATTGGTCTGAGCAGGGTGCCAGTTGCCAACTATTTTTCGGAATGGGTAGGCCAACGTGAGAACAGATACTTCAGACATTGGGCTCTGTACGAGGACACGATTGGTTTCGGGCCAGCGCTCGCCGTTCTGCTCGTGTGTCACGCCGCTGGCGTCATCTCAAGTGAAGATCCCACAGGCGCAAACGGCCAGTCGACCTCGATACTCGAAGGAAATTTCGGCATCCCCCTCGCGCTCGCGTCCGCCATCGCGATGTGTTGGTTGGAGGACGCGAGCTGGACGTACTGGATCTGCATACCAATTGCAATGGTCGTAGTGGTTGCCCACCGTACGCTTCGCGGCTTCCTCCACGTAGGGCGCAACATCAACAGCAGGTACCAGCGCGTGCCTGTCTCAGACATTGGCGTCATCGGGACTGCCACCTACAAGGCCTCAGGGATCACAGTTTTGGGACGTCTAGTCGCATTCGTCGTCGTTGCAGGAATCTCGTTCGGTATCATGCTGCTCCCTTACAGCGTCAACCGCGCCCGCTTCAACATCCCCATGACCCCAATGCCCATCTCGCCCTTTGCCCACAAGCCTCTTCTCGAGGTATTGGTACTGTCGTACCCACGGTCCAACATCAAGAAGCACACCTCGATCATGAAAACCACCATCGACAGCTACTTGCCGCTGCTTCAAGAGGGTGCGCTCCTCTCGGTGTACACACAGGCCAAAAAGCACAAAGCGATGGAGGACGTCAAGCCATTCTACACCTCGTACAACAATATCACCTTCCACACCAACACGAAGGAGTACCCGGGCCACCGCGACGGACATTACCTGCATCTCGCCGAGGCACTCGGGTGGGCGGCCGAGAAGCGTCCAGGCCACGAGCCGACGGAGTGGGTGCTGCTCATCGAGGATGATTTCCCGCTGTGCGGTGGAGAGGAGGGGCGGAACGGCCTGAGGGAGGTGCTGCGGGTGCTCGAGTCCAGTCGCTGGCCGTCCCACACGGACGTGCCTCGCCGACGCGGGGGTTGGATCGGGACAGGTGGCAGCGGGATCATCATGCACAATTCGTGGCTCCAGATCCTGCAGATGATAATCAAGACGCACGCGAGTGAGGAGGTCATTGCGATGCAGCCTGTGGGGTATGTCCGGCCTCCGGATATTATCTTGCAGAACTGCGTTATGGGCGAGGATCCGTTCTGCAGGTTCCCTTGGGGTACTCGCGACGAGAACTGTCCGGATCGCTTTGGAAAGTCCTCGAACTGTGGGATGGTGATGACATCGAGGCAGATTATGGACCATATTGGGGCGTTGATGACTACCCATCCTCAGACGGCGGGAAGCTCGCCGCATGAGTGGAGGTGTGGATTCCGCCATCCCAAGCACGGTATGACTGGCTTCGAGGTCGTTCCGGTGGATTGGTAATGGGTGGTAAAAGTATAACAACTCTTGGTGTACGTTATTTAATCGTAATGGTCTGCGTACCGCCCAAGTGTATCTAGAATGATGCATTGGATCTATTATTGTGGTTGTAGAATGTGTAGGGATTTACCAGACTGTAATTGATATACCAATTTTCTGAACGTCGGTTTGGGCTTTGACGACAGAAATCTTGTGCTTGGTCGCTCGTCTGTATCAGGGAGATATTCGTAGTCTGAACAGAGTATATTATATTTTGATTTGAATTTATGGGAAATCTAGTAATAGTAAATGGATTCATGGATATATGAATGCTATGAATGAAATGGTAGCATTATGGATGGGGGCCGACGCAACGAGATGATTTCGCATGCGGTCGAGGTCGTGAAGCCGATGGTAATGGAGTCGGGTAACCCCCAAGAAACGCCAGCCGACGGCATGGCCATCGGCTAACCCCCAACCTTGCGTTTTTTCATTGATTCGGGAGAGTGTAAATTCGAGGTGTAAGAAGGAGCGAAGCCGTCAAGTGAACGCCAGTACCTGAGAAAGGCGTCTGATGACCATCTTCCCATCGCCTTAACTACGTCTGGTGGAACACCAGCTAGCAGTAATTCCGTGGTCCCCCCAATTCTAAACGAGTGACCTGTAACCTGTGGATAGCTGGCGCATGACCAAATTTGATGGCACCGTTGCAGGAAACGGGACTTGGTGAGGTTACGTAAGCCAAATCTGGTCTTGTAGACAAAGATATTGTGCGAACTGTGGACATCGTTGACTTGGAGGTGGTTTCGGAGCAGGGAGTGGGGGTCGGAGGCGGTGTCCTGCCTGACGAGGACTATGTCCTCACCATGCCGTTTAGTCTTGGTGCAAGGTAGCCTGAGGATCCAGGAACGCCTGTCGCGGTGCGATTTTCGAAGGTGTCTGCGGGACGGTATAGATGGATTCTGGAGGTTTCAAGCTGATTTTTGCAACAATTCGCCCAGACGGGCCTGGCCCCAGAAGGCAA
>ML210340.1:0-42166 GCA_004369085.1 Coprinopsis marcescibilis
ATTTGGGTGGGAACGAGGCTGGGGGATCTCAAAATGTATGGGATTTCCCGGTTTATGGGTTAGCACCGGTATGGTTTAAGACGGTGTCGACTGTACACTATGGCTTCGGCTGCGCAATTTGTCGTAAATTGGCATGCGCTCCTTTGGCAGACTCACTTCCATGTGTTCTAAATTTACTGCGGCCACAAATCCAGTTCGCTATGGCTGGGTCGATAATTTTGGATTTTACGGCAGCCCTGGTCTTTGAAAGGTTGATCCCCTTAAGAACCCTAGCCAACCGCAGCCCCATTTGTACCCGATGCTATGTGTTTGGGATGCTAAAAGGCGCGACCTGAGGGTAAGTCTTTGTAGTTATGATCTTTCTCTAATACGTCTTGACACGATGAAGACTATCAGCGCCTTGTTCGTTGTATCCTGGTTGTCCCTGCTGGTCCAAGCCCATTCCAGACACGACGGTCGAAACAAGCATCCTCTGGCTGTGCGACAAGAAGGTGAGCACTCTCTTTCTCCTTAGGCTCGTGCTGCGTCTCATATTCTGCGACCGTAGAGCCTGCACCGGCCGACCCCACGCCCTCCAACCAGACGAGCGCTGCTCAGCCTTCTTTCACGTTTTCTCTACGAGCCACCAACCCAACTGCCGTTCCTTTATCATCTATCGTTTCCGGAGTAGAGAATCGACCAACTCGCGATCTACCTACTACGGAAACAGCAGGCGCACGTCCCACTGGCGTGGCAAACGCTCCAGGCCTTCCAGATTGTAAGCCCCCATCGACGGCCATTTATGTCCGAGACTAACATAGCCTCTAATAGTGCAGGCATTCCGTCAAGTCAGGGAAAGCAGGTATCCCACTTACAACGAAGTGCCCCCTGTAGACTCCCCTGAGGTTCTGATATGGAAAGACGAGGTGTCCAACTCAGGAATAGAAATTCCAAGCTTTGGACCTACCACCGATGGTACAGTCCTGATATTTTTAGATTGCGGCTTCGAAACGCCGTCTTACTCATGATTCTAATCTAGACGGCTCGTGTGAAGCAAATGCGGCCATCGCGATGGACCCGGAGCGTTGCTGGTGGACCTGCGGGGCATGCGACCACGAGAACGATATCTCCGCTTGTTCCGAAAAGAATCACTGGGGACTCACATTTGATGATGGACCTGCGATATACACGCCCGACCTTCTTCAGTACCTTGCCGAGGCGAACTTGAAGGCGACATTCTTTGTTGTGGGGTCCGCCGTGTACTTCTTGCCTGAGATTCTCCAGGCAGAATATATCGCCGGTCATCAGATTGCCATTCATTCCTGGAGTCACCGGCCTTTGACAACATTGACAGACGACGAGATTATCGCAGAGCTTGGTTGGTCTAAGCAGATTATCAAGGATGTCATAGGAGTCACCCCGACCCAGTTTAGACCGCCTTATGGTGATATCGAGTGCGTATTTGGGTATTTTCTTTCTCCTTAACCCATGCTGATCACCCCTACAGCAACCGTGTGAGGGCCATCGCTTTGGCTATGGGCCTGACTCCAGTTATGTGGACTCGCTCGAGCGGCTTTGCATTCAATACGCAAGGTAGGTGTTGATGATTCTTTCGGACTGGTCACTAGCCTCTTTCTTACGGTGCTCATCGTGCAGACTTTGACGTCAACGGAGGACAAGCGACCGTCGAACAAGTCTTGTCTAACTGGGGAAACATCATCGAAAGCGCAGCATCGTTAGATACCGGCTTCATTTCCCTCCAGCACGATCTTTATCAGCAAGCCGTGGATGTAGCAACTGGTTATATTCTTCCTGACGGACTCGCTCATCAACCCAGATTCACCATTGAGCCGATCATCACTTGCGTGAACATGCCCTTGGCCAACTCATATATCGAGACGAACAATAATCGAACCAATCCTTTCGCTGCTCAACTTGGTGTTCGCTCGAGCCCTACCCCAACTCCAAACTTGCCTGAAGTAACTGGTTCGGGTGGGGGTGATAGGTCTCCAGAGCCCGGGTCAGGCCCTGATAATAATAATGGCAACCCGGATGCTGCCCAAAGTGTTAACAACTCTGGGGCTACTATTCAAACCCCTCTCAGTGTTTTGGCGCTAGTTCTGGGACTTCTCGCTGCCTATGCCCAGATCTGAACCTTAAGTATGTACGATGGACAACCTTTGCGGACAATAAGCTGTACACAGACCTCCAAACTACGATATTCATGTTTCTCTGTAACGTTCGGATTTGCTTTGGACCTTAGTCACTCATTTTCTCCCACTATTCTTTACCTCTAGTCACTCCTTGTTCTTATACAGTACCTAGTAGAATATATCATTGATTTAATAGTACCCTCGACAAGGTTGTTTACGCCTTACATAGGCCTTGTCCACTCAAAGCTCAACGCCCCATTCACAGAAGTAATTGTGAAATATTAGGTACCATCTGAATCCGCATTGGCTGACCTACACTGTCGGGCCAGATCGCTTGTGGAATGTCTGTACGTTTTGCGAATAGCTCAACCTCCACTACATTCTCTCGACGACTGATATGGTGGTGCCTGCGCATTCAAGTTGGCCGCGCCGTTCTGGCAAAAGGGCCGCTCACTCTAATTTTGATCGCCTCACGGCAATCTGCGGCTGAGGGTTTCACAATCTACGCCCTTGTGTGAACTCGCCGGCCACTCCTTGATTTGAGCCACCATGGTCGACCTTGAAAAGCTACACCAGTCGATGCGCGTCTTCCCAGAAGAGCTCATACAGCACAATGTGACTATTTAATTGGTCCAGATGGCCAGCCACATGTCGAATCGCTGCGCAAAGCCTCTCTCGTGTCCTCAACACTCCGCATTCATTGTCAAGAGCCCCTATTCTCGCGATTAGTGGTCTATCCAGTGAGGAAAACGAAGCCGACACCGGGAAAGAGGCTACTGTCCATTGTAACCGAATCACCCAGACTTACAAGCTACATCAAGGAGTTCTGTCTTGCTATATCCGACCGAGCTTTTGAGCACCACCAGGACAAATTCGATTTTGACGAGGACGAGTCCCTTCTGGCCGCCATGCATCACCTTTCGTGCATTGGACAGCTCAAGACCTTTGGTTTCTGGTCGCGCTTTGGGTGCATCTGGGAAGAGGCACGGAAGCTATTGACGCGTTGGTCGCGATCTGCGGCACCCCGTCTCTCTGTACCTTGGAGCCGAGACAAGGCCCAATTTTTCTGCTCAAGGCTTGCTCTCCCAACTTCAAGATTCCCGAGTTGGGCCGCCCGTCCGGCTACTCCCGTCGCGACCATGAACCCGAGCACCCGCCATTAACCAGGACGGTCCCTGTTCCAGCAAGGCCAGAAACATAAAAGATTCACTGCTACAACGACAGAGTAAACGAAGTCGATTTCACCGGTACAAAGCCCGACGGAATCGATGCTCGTGGTGCAAAAATCCTCGTAATCACTGGCGCATCACGCCATTCGAGAATCAACCAATTATTCCAAATCTGCCAATCGCCGCTCCAAGCAATTGAGCTGGAAACCGATGCTCCATATGCGAAAGTCGAGTGAACCTTTCATACTCTTGCGATGCGTTGGATGAATAAAGGGTCCTCCTTAGAGCTCCCCGATTTACCGCCCTTGATAAACCTTGCAACGTTACAACTATTTATAAAGCCCATGGATCCACAGATATCGAAAATATAGAGAATTTGGCCCCGAAATTGTCTCTCGCTGCTCGTACCCTTGACACAGTTCCAGGACTTGCTCCCCTCCAATCGTTTCATCTCCACATCATTCACAAATCCGGATACTCGGGGCGACTTTCCACGTGCTATGACGGAAACTGGGAAGAATGGGATCAACTGTTTATTGAATTCGATGAAGTCAAGCGGCCGAATCTCAGTAGCATCAGATTGAGTGTATATGCGCCCAAGGAGATACACCTCAGGAGTCCGTCCCTCATTCTTCGCTTTCTTCCCAAACCACCCGCTCATGCGTCGCTCGAATTGCACATTTTGACAGCCGACGAGTCGCCCCTCCCAAAGCATTACTTCGATGTTTATTAGGTGCCTCATGCATAATTACCATTATCATTCCTCGGATCTCATATCCCCTCTGGCATTGCCCCCATGTAGCTTTACACTCAAGTCTCATAGAATGTTTGAAAATCCATTGGCGACAAATACTAAAATTTCCACAAGATCCAATTTTAACCGGTATAATTAGCCTCTTCGTAACTCCAAGCTCCAGCAGGTCAAAATACTGTGCGATAAATCCACTACAAGCTTTCGATGACTGCACTGATTCAAGTTCCGGCCCCAGTTTATGAAGGATGATGTTCTTTTTGCCAAACTCGCCAAGCATCAATGACGGTCTGCCTCAGGCCCGCTAGCAAGCCAAAGTAATTTCGGGCTTTGAATGAGTCGTCTCTGGTGCATCTAGCAACCACCATTCGCGAGAAACGACACCGGTATGTCCGAACATGGGGGGTCCAAGCACTCTGGTATCCTCGTCCTGCCATGACAATGGTTGCGCTTGGGGCGCTTGTATTGTCTTTTCTGGCACCGTGCATCTCCTCGACGGAGAAATCGAGTGCAAGCCCGCTCTTGACAGGTGTTGTGGCCTCGCTTAAAAGCATATAAATTATGCTCCTCAATGGCATCCAACCGCTAATCGAGCCCTTCACTAGCACTCCCCAGCCTTAAGCTCCAACAGTTCACCAGCTCTCTATAACCCCCCAACTAGCAGCAAGATGATATCTCTCAAGTCCACCAACTGCAACAATGTTTGCACTCAGAAGCTCCTTGATCTCATGGAGCCGCGTGTCGCACAAAACCATCACGAGCAAGAGCTTCTTAATCTGTCGGAGCCGGCTGTCCCTCCGCCACGCCATCCGGTTGTCTTTGTTGTTGACACGGCGTCGATGAGTCGTCGGCTGAAAGCTCCAGTCACCGGAAAGTGCATTCGGTGTCGAGCTCCTGCCGTCTCCAAACCTGGACAAGGCTCTTTAGCTTCAGGCGCTACGGCTGAGTCCCCTTCCGTTGTGGGCTCTTTCACAAGAGGGGCTACCTCTCGACCTGCTGGCTCCTTTGCTCTCTCTGGAAAGCAAGATTTCCACAAGGGATACAAAGCTGCTGCTGTATCTTCTCTCGGCACCGCATTCGACATGCACCTTGAACGCATCAGAAGTGCCAGAGATTCGTCTATGGAGCCAGGCGCTGGCCCCCGATAAGTACTAGTAGCTTTAAAGATACTACAGGTCCTACATGCTAGCTTTCAGTGCTCAACATATCTCTGGGTCTTTCCTGCGAACCATTTCATATCCGACTACCTGGGGCATGCACTCACTACATCATAGATGTGGCTTGTACATATATGCCACTAACAGTACTAGCCAATAGACGGATTACCCTAACTTTGTAATTTGATTTCTTTATATAACACGTACTACGCATTTATATTTATCTGGTAAGTCCGTATGGAGCCCCGTCATTCTTTTAAGCGAGTGATTTGGTTTTCTGCGCCTGATAATTGAGTTTGATTAAGTTAGCACAAACGGTATTCTCATCGTCGCTCCAAAATCTGTGGACTGTGACAGGATCAATCTGCTATCTTGTGAGCTTAGATCCGACCTCCCTGATACGCGCATGAACGGAGCTACCAGAAGATGGAGAATCAAAACTGTCCCTGATAGTGGCTTCGAACAAGGGCCCAGGTTCTGGGACCACGACCTCACAAACCTGGAGTCTTTCAGATGAGATCTTGGGATATAGTAGACTGCGTATACACACTCGAACGAGCCTCTACAGAATACCTAATCACGGCCATAACGCGGGTAGTCCAAATCATACCCTGACAAACCCTTAATTTGTACATTGAACTCTACGAGGTTTCCAACTTCAAGGGAGCGCGCACCTGGATGTGGTTAAATTGGGCATCTAAGTCTGAGGAACGGCGATGCCACGGGATGGGCTGCATTACCACTGCCGTATGCTGGATTTTCTGGGACGACGGGCGTATATAAAATGGCCACAGAGGAGAAGAACGACGTGAGAAACATCCACAACCATCCGCTCGGCATTCAGACCCCCTCCAGAAAAATCCACATTGCCATATGTTAGATTACATGATTGCAGGTCTGCACTATGTAGGCATTACTATGCCCAAGGTAGAGTGCCCTGCATGCTGAAAGGTGTGGAGGACATGCCGGGCCGGCAACAGTCAAGGACAATGCTAGATTTGCGAACCTCCGTGATCGCAAGTCGCGACTATGAACAAGTGGATGGTGGGACAGAATTTTCAACCTCAAGGGTTGTTCAATATCTTAGATCTGGTTGCACCGAAGCCCTTTCTCCTAAACATCACGGCCACGATACACATTCAATAGCTTATTCGTCATCCAAACAAGTTCTCCATTAGCCATGTCTACCGCACTCTTCTCCCTAGTGAGTCTTGACATCTTTGATTGTGCATCGTGTCTCTCTGACTTATTTTACCTCCAGTACGACATCAACGACCACGTTCAGATAACTGCACGGTTTACGACGCCAAAACAAGAGATTGTTCGCAAGAATACATGCGGTATCATTACTGCCTCGCGATGGTCCAAAAATGTGAGCACTTGCAGCTCTTGCAGCTCATGCTTTAGGCTCGTACTTACAATGTCATTCTTAACAGGACCAGACGAGAAAATATTCAATCCTTGTCAAGCTTATCAACGCCCATAACCAGGAAGTCTCCCATATCTTCGAAGAAATTCCTGAACGACTTGTGATCGACATTCAACCTGGCCTGTCATACTCATCGGAGTCAGATTGAGGGGACTGCTGCATTGTCATCGACTCTCTCATCAAAACATTTGCTTTGCCAATTCCTCTCGCTTCATAGCTATCTATTAAATGTCTACCTGCTATTGTGTACTCTTGTTGTACCTGCTGTTTTTGCTTTCCAGTCTTGCTGTCTATTGCCCTACTACTTAAAAATGTACTATAATTCTCGGCCTTTAATTCTTGTGGCAGTTCTCATTCAATAAGGAAACTCTCGCAGTTGGCAGAATTTGTCAGCGAGTGGCACACTAGTTACGCGTATCGACAGAGCCACTAAATGTGATACCCTAGTATTTGCCCCCATAGGCACCATCCAGTCTTGGTGTACCTCAGTCTCGGATGTTCGAATTCTCCCAGGTTTGGGGTGTTCATCTGAATTCATGAATTCCACAGCAGCGACTGGCTAAAAATTTGCGTAAACCTCATGACTTGCTTTGATACGTAAACAAGGAAGGGTGCCAAGCTCTCTACCGGCACTTCACCGCAAACTTAATGTTAGTGAAAAGACAATCCAACAAGGAGCTTAGAATCGGAAGCTCGGATGCCACTTCACGATGTTACTCGACTGAGTGCACCGCCACCCCTAATCGGTGTCTCCCAATAGGGACCATGTTTAGCCAACAGTATTTGCTGTCACAGAGGATCGTGTCTCCAGAGTTTATGTAATGAAAGATCGGACCTTACAGCGTGTTTCGGAGCAGGGAAAGAACAGAACACGGTTCATTCTGAAAACAAAGTCCTAACTTGAGGAATACAGAGAGTGTTCTCACGCAAAAGTTGTTTGGAGCGGCACATTGAGTCATCTCAACGCTCTAGGATATCTTACAGACTGGGATTTCGGACTTTATATCGAGTTGACCATGTTCAAGATGGTAGAGGCCCAAGGCAAGGGCTGGGGAATTTGATCGAGCGATCAAGGATCCGGAACATGGATATGACATACATTCTATAGACCGTAATGTACATAGGGAACCCAGGACTTGAAAGATTTTCCGTTCCCCAATCGATTTCTTAGCCCTTTAATTGCCTTATGAAGTGCATAAGCCCCGCACCTTCGCCACGCAGCACCCCCTGATGCGCCTTCATCCACTCCCGAGAGCAATTCCATGTAAAACTCCTCCGCCACTTGAGGTGCATGCGAATCGCTGATCGACCACATCGTCGCTACCACCTCCCTGTACCCAGCTGCCAGCATTCCGGCAGCAAGATGGACCACTTCGTCTGAAAGATTCGCATCCCCAGTTCCAGTTTGACACGCCGAAAGGAAAGCGAGTGCCGCCGACTTCGAATTTTGTTGAGCAATCGTCGACAAGTCCAAAATCCCGTCACCCAGGAAGAATCCACTGCTGAACGGATCACCCGCATCTTGTGTTCCGTGGCATGCTAGATGAACAGAGCTGTATTCCTGCAGCCCAGAAATTGTCCTCTCGACGGTTGCGTCCTTATCAATCAAGGTTTTGTAACTGATACCACCCCGACTAGCCACTTGCTCTACTCGCTGGACTTCAGCCAGAGTTCCAGGAATTGAGGGCAATCCTTTAGCGTTTGCCTGCGCCACAGTCAACATACCAGAACCAAGCGGCTGCTGGGTTGTTAAGGCTCTCTTGGAGACCCTGACTCGTTCTGTGAGAGCAGTAACCGTTGGTGTGTATGAGGATACCACGTAGTCAGACATAGTGGTTTCACCCATCCTTGCATCTGGACCAGTGTAGAGTCCGGCAGCGTGGAGGGGGAGAAATGCAAGGGCTCCTGTCGTACACCACCACACTCGAGTTGTAGGAGTTTCAGCGGGCTAAAAGGATGGTTTATCAGCAGATGCTTGACTGAGACCGATGGCGAGCGCTGAGTACTGACCTTGATATCCAGCCCCTTGAGTATCGGCTCACCAACAAGCACCCAGAGGTCACGGAGAACGTGTTCGACAATAGATGTTTCGCACCTGCCCTGTCCCACCGGCCGAAGAGCACGATCAGTATCATCATTCCCATCTACACCTTCCCTGGCCAACAGTTTCAGCCGCACCAAGTGTCCCCTCAACCTTTGCCCAAGCTCTTCCGCCTTCTCAGGTGAAAAGGCTGCCAATGGAATATGAATCGGTTCGTCGAACACCTTCGAAAGACAGATAGCGTCGCATCCAATATCATGGATGTTGATAACGACGATGATACCTTCATCAGGCAACCACTGGAGAAGCTTGACAGCAGGAGCAGGTCGAAGGAAGTCTTCAAATCCTTGAATGTTGCGCACAGCCGAAATGAGCGTTTCCCACTCTTGGGCAAGCTCAATGCGAGTTACGACCTCCTCCTGTGCCTTGAGTTTGATACCTGAGGCGTCTTCCAGCTTGGTCATATCTTTGGTGAAACCTGAATCCTCCAAGGCATCTGCAACCTGTTGTATCCTGCTCGCCAGCGACGAGTCGTGCTCCCTGAGAACATCCCATGGTTGATGCATATGATTCAACTGGCTCCAAACAAGGCATCGTCCCTGTTCAAGCCACTCGAGGCCCTTCAAGACATGTCCAATGGACAAAGCCACGCTCGCAGCTTCCAGGGTGACCTCGGACACGAACTGCAGCTGTTTGTGCCGATCGGACACCGTTCGCTCGAGGCCACCGATCAAGGCGAGAAGCTCTACGGCCAGTTGATACGACTCCAATATATCGTGTTTGTGCTCTTGGCCAAGCTGGTACAGAACCTGCGCTAGACGGCGTGCACATTGAAATCGAGAAGAAGGCGGACTTGCGACCGAGTTTGCACCGTCACGCAGATGTCCCATCCCAGCTTTCAAATTGTCGATATCGTGGATCACCTGGTAAAGAAGGAGATGTGTCTCCGCCAAGGCCATGTAATAGGTGGCTAACCCATCCGTCATTTCTGAAGCAGCTTGAAGAGCCTCGGCATGAAGCCGAGCTGCTTCATTTAAGTCCGCGATGTTATTTGTGGTCGAATAAAGAAGTTGGTGGAGATCTGCAAAGAAAGCAATTCTGGCTGCCTGCTTTTCGTGCCCCTCCGGGGTAAGGCAGATACAGCGCTCTATTATCGACATGGCTTCATTGATAGTCTCTTCATTCCCTGTGTTGATTGCCAAAACGCGTAGAGCTTGGCCCAGATTGAAGAGGCCGCTGAGTAGTGTTTCCGGATCACGACAGAGATCAATTGCCCTCCGCTGGATGTCTATTGCCGATTCGAGATGAACGATGTCTTGCGTGTGTTCATAGAGTCGCAGGTTGCACACACCAAGATTGGCGAGTCGGGAAGGGAGCCTAGGATGTTCGGAGGGTGTATATTGGTTTGCACGCTGCTGAGCATCCAAGGCTTCGTGTATATCTGAAATGTCGGTTGTGAGATTGGTGTATCGCATCTCGAGCGCAGAGGACAGATTTGTCAACCGCGGTGGGAGGTCGGGATGATTCTCTGGAGTGAGATGGATTGATCGTCGCAAAGCGGAGATAGCTTCTTGCAGGTACGAGCTCTTCTTGAAGTAGCGGTAGCTCTGTAAAAGAGTGGTGCCAAGGTCGTTGAGGGTGTTGGGGTCGTTTTGAGAAACCTTGACGCCGATGTTATAAAGCTTCAATGCTTCCAGTAGGTCGGCTTCGTTTCCAGAGATCTGGAATCGAGTGAAGTGGGATTGTCCGGCAAGTGAGTATAGGTACGGCATATCATCCCCGAGGCCTATGTTAAGGATTTCATGGAATCTCCTAAGAGCTTCATCGGCGGAGACGATATCCCTGATGAAAGCGGCGCGACGTTCATATGAAATGGCAATCGGAATGTGGGCACTCAATCGAAGCTCGTTGGTAGCGACACTCGAGTTGATTGCCTGGAAGAATTTCGATAGACCAGCATTGATCAATTCCGCATCGCCAAAATCTATTGCCAATCTCGTTTCTAGGCCAGCGAGTAAATTTGATAACTGCGGGGGGACGGTCGAGTCCCAATCAATTTCTTTACAAACGAAAGAGGCACCCTCCCTGATAATTGCACGGTTTGAGGATATTCGACGATAGGTTTCAAGTGCCTTGCAGAAGTCGTACAGTCGGTCCATCAGCTTTGCGTCGCGTTTGGGTGTTGCGTCGATTGCACTTCGAAGGTTCGCCATCCACCAGTTCACAATGACCTCGTTGCCGGGGTCGAGCTCCACCAGTCGCTCAAAATACCGCGACTGTTGGTCTAGACAACGAATCATGAGTTGAGCTGGGGTTCTAGTTTAGCAGGATGTTCGCAAAACAAGGACGAGAGACTTTTACCGTCCAAGGTTCGAGAGCGCAGTTCGCTGATAGTGAGGTGCGCGAAAACCTTGAAGTGGATATTCCAAGTAGAGTCTTCACCCTCTTTGGTGATCATAAGGTATGAAAAAAGCTTGCTGTCTGATAGAAGGACTCTCAATCAACCCGCAACTCGTACAAATGAAAACATAAGACTTACTCTGATCAACAACCAAGGGCAAAAACCCCACAACGTCGACATATGGTATGGTAACTTCTGCTACCTCGGTTCCCGACGCCTTGTCCACTATCGACAAGGTGTAGCTTTGATATTGGCGAGGGATTCTCCTGGGGGAGGCCGGTCTGTTGTTAATGGGTCGCACCAGGGTTATTGATTCAGTACCCACCAACATATCACTCCATCATATGCTAATCTCCCTTCATCGGCTGGACTAAGAGGTAGGCTCAGCGGCGATGAGATTCGATAACCACCTCTATCGAGTTGTTCTGAAGCCATGAGTGACAGAGATTTGTCCGCCAAGAGGGTACCGCTCGAGCATTCCGCGGAGAAATCTGCATGCAAGGAAGGAGTGTCATGAGTTCGCGAACGAAAATGAAACTTGTAATGGATCTACCTGTCACATAGAGCTCTTCAATGCAGCTATCAGCGGACGTCGTCAGCCTCAGTTGCAGAAGCTGTTTCTGGAAAGCAACGTACCTTTTCAAATGATGCATTGTGACCAACTGAAGGTACGCTTTGTCTAGAATCAAGAGAACGAATAAGACAGAAGCTCAAGTGTGCCTAAATCACTATTGTCGTTGGGCTCAGGCTGCATTACCTAAGGCCGCCACTTCCGTTTATGCAGAGTATTGCAAGTCTGGAGGGTATAAGTGCGGCTGGGAGTTGGGATCGCGTCGGGACGTGGCTGTGTCGGTGTCCTTCCCACGATATCACTGTTCCATCTCTATGATGTTTTACGCTTACAACTGTCGGAGCGATATTTCGTTCGTTATAGCTTTAGATCAGTAGTATTACAGCTGGTGACTAGTACCAGATCGTCGAATGACGCCAGGGAAATCCTGAAAGCAAGGTCTCTAACGTGCACATCACTGGTACTGCCTACAGCCATTTCCATTGTCGCAGGAAACGAGAACGAGAACGAAGAGAGTGAAATAAGATTCGTTCATGACGCACGAGTAGGTACGCAAGTATCTACATAGTTGTGTAGAGTTGGCACATTTGAACCTCGGGGTATATATAGGCGCGAAGAAGTGAACAAGGATTTCCTATTATTACTATTCTGCAACAGATCAAGAGACTCGTGTCAGCATTTTGCAAACAACATTACGCGAGACGAAACCAGCGAGCAAGCGGAAGGAAGTTGGAATAAGAATAACTCACACAAACGAACGAAAGAAGCCGCTTCATTTCTTCTACAAACCCAAAAGATGTGGATTTGGAACAACTAGATCTTTCCGGGCTGGAAGCTCATGATCTCGTCGTACAGTAGTTGTTTGAGCTGTTCGCGGCTGATGTCGTCTTTGTGCACTGTTCAGAGAAGACGTTAATTTTTGATTATCATGGAAGAGGGCATTTTAGAGATGGGGATGTGGGTGCGAGAATTTCGATGCGATATGTGGATTAGGAAAACATGCTTACAGTCAAATTCGAAGAATTCGGGGTCGAGAGGTGGGGCGACAGGCTCATCATCAGGGTCGTGCTATTAAAAGAGACGATGCGTACTCAGCCAGTTTTCAAGGTGGGAGAAGAAGGGGAGCCTTACGTATGCCTCGAGGTATGGATGGGCCAGCGCATCCTCTACAGTAATCCGCTTCTTGGGATCAAAGGTCTACAATACAGAAACGTGTTAGCGGGTCAAAGCTGAGGGTCTATAAGCCCATATCGAGGACAAGGAGCGCACCAATGTTCTCGTAAGGAAATCAACAGCGAGAGGGTTGGCATTGGGGAAGAGCTGGGCGAATGGCTTGCGTTTGCGGAAGGGCAACGCGCGGATGTAGTCTCGGGAGCGACGGGTGGTGATAGCGTAGAATTCGTCGAGAGTGGGTGTGCCGAGGACGTCAAGGATGAGAGTGAGTTGATGGTGGTAGTCTCTGCCTGGGAACAGGGGCTTGCCGGTCAACATCTCCGCCAGAATGCAGCCAACCGACCAGATATCGATGGCCTATGTAGCAGGAGCATCAGTATGCAAATAAAGCGAGATCAGCAAAATCGATTCGTAGATTTGACGCACCTTGGTGTATTGCTTGAATGTTAACATGATTTCAGGTGCCCGGTACCAGCGAGTGGCAACGTATTCAGTCATGAAACCAGTTTCGGTGCCAGACGGTTCGGCGGTTCTGACTGATCGCGCTAAACCGAAATCGCAGACCTTAAGGTCGCAGTTGGCGTTGAGCAGGAGGTTTGAGGGCTTCAGGTCGCGGTGGATGACATCTGCAGAGTGAAGCGCCTTGAGGGCTCGCAAGGTTTGATATATAAAGTACTGGGCATGGTCATCTGAGAGATCTTGGGTTCGAATTACGCGATGCATATCGGTTTCCATCAGCTCCTGGATGACTGTAGGATGGATATTGAGTTCAGAAAGTGGCAAAAATGCGAAGAAAATGGACGTACGATAGACCTCTTTGAAGGCATCTATCGAGGGGGGTTTGATTATGTCCAAGATGGAGATGATCTAGGCGAGCGCTGGGGATTGAATCGAGCGATAAAGGGTAGATAATAGGGCAACATACGTTCTCGCTGACACCGGCCTCGCTTAGAAACTTGAGGAGCTTGAGTTCACGGAGGGTCCTAAGACAGAACATAGAGTGCTCGAAGGGGGCGATCTTCTTGATTGCGACCTTTCTACCACTCGGCCGGTGTACAGCAGAGCAGACAATGCCATAAGCCCCTTCGCCAACGACATCGAGGACCTGGTACTGGGTTCCTGGGGGAAGATTGAGTCTTGCGTCTTCGTTGGCAGCAAACATATTGGGTCTCACCAACGTTGAACCGAACCTTTCTTGGTGCAGGCTGTGCTACCGACGCTGCATGACCGTGCTTCGACTTGGCTTGTGCCTGCGGTTGGTTCTGTCCTGGTTCAGCCATCGTTGCTAGTGAATATCGTTTACTGGAGGTCGAAGTTGCAGAGAATGAGGACGAGTAAGGTTATTGCGCGTTATAAGAGTGGCGGACAATAGAGTCTGAGCGGAAATAAGGACAGCCTTGATCTGGAAGAAGGACAACAACAACAAAACGACGGGGAGCCTGTAAATTATTACAAAAGGTCTTTTGCCCACCATTCTAATGATATGCACTGACCAAAGCGCTTGGACCACCCACGCTGCCCTCATCGAACAGCCCAATCTTTATTGTTGCCATGGCAATTGTCTTGGTTACCAGAAAATACTGATCACCCGCAACTGTCCGCCGAGTCCGTGACTCCTGGTTCACACTCGTCTGCTCGGCGACCTCAAACTCTGCTGCAGTATATCTATATCCCTGACGACGCTCGTGTTGGCTGTGGAATTTCACCTTTTTCTTATCCTTAAAATCTCCAGGAGCAGGTAGCCACTGGCCGGCTATCCACCTATACCGCTATCAAAGATAGCTGCTGTCAGTTTTCAGCGTTCAACAGTCATCTGGATCATGATCTTGCAGACAGACATGTCAAGCTCCTTCGCAGATTTGACAAATTCATCTTCTTACACCCTCTGTAATGGCCTGAAGTATCATTTACCTCCCTGGCATCAGAAAGACATGTTCGTTCGTATGGTACGTATCAACCCGCAGTTCCTATCATTGCTCAACCTACTTTACTGGAACATCCAGCAAACTGGCGGTTACACACTGTTACAGGGAGTTACAGGCTCTCCTGTTCGAGTCTGTTCTGATGCAGAGGGAGGAAGAGGGGTTCTCGACTCTCGGTGTTGCCATCACCACCATTTCTCACAACGCCTTTTCTAAGAACTGATTTTCAGGCAGAGGGAAAGATTATTCTCTGAGAACTCCCGTCCGGCGTCAATTGCCATTAGTGACAACCACTGCCTAGGCAACTTTCACTGTAAACGGAGGGGGGTCGACCGCTCGTTGACGATGGGGGCAGGGGTATACCCCTGATCCGAGCGTCCACGCGAGGCCGATCTTCCCCAAGCCTCCGCCCCGCTTCAAAAGACCACAGTTAGCCACAATAATTGTTTTACGCACAACACTCACTGTTTTTTAGGTCGCAACACTTGATTAAAATCTATTACAGTGCACACCCCGCATCTCGTCCACAACAACCGCCGACAGATAGCCTTAGTATGCCGGCGCCATCGGTGCATTTTACTACTATCCAACAACACGGGATGTACCATTTATGCCCGATGCTGCATGTATATGTGGACTAAGGCGCATTCAAGGCTTCAATCTCACGCTTCCACAAAACGGGCACACCCTTCTATCGTAAACTCAGGCCATACCCTTCTTTCTCCATGTTCTTGCAGTTGCTCTCCTTCCGATCGGAACCATGGAGGAATAAGATCACTTCTTTTCCTCCCATGCATATTCTGCAGTTGAAGTGCCATCTAATCCGCGACATTCAATATCGCCATGGTCATGAAAAGAAGAGAGAGAGTATTTGACTCTGTCAGTTTCTAGTTTCTAGAGACTGTTTTCTGTTCTTAATTGCTGCCCGTCTTGACAGTCAGCAAAAATATCTTCACTTCGTACGCTCTTAGAACAATCAAATTCACCCTCCCGGCCTTTTAGTAAGCCACCGGACAGGCTGTAAGGATTTGGGGGATGGGCCAATCCGAGGCGTCTTTCGAAGAGTTTTGGGTTCATCATGCCACCACACGTACACAGCGCCAGAGGTGACGACTTCCTTGGACTCTGCATGGTGAGATGGCCGAGCGGTCTAAGGCGCCAGACTAAGGACCCGAACGTGCATACGTTCAACCCCCCTCCATCCTGATTATTCAGGTGGTTATCTGGTCCGAAAGGGCGTGGGTTCGAATCCCACTCTCATCAGACTTTTTGCTGGATTCTTTCTATTGTTTTTTTTCAGCTGGCGGTAGGCCCAAAGTTCAAACTAGATGATAATAAGATGAGGGTATCCTCAATTTTCGCATCATCCACACGCAAGTTGTACCGATTCGAGATACACATGCTGGGCATCCAGTATCTAATGTATACTGCATCGATAGTGGGCTTCGAAAATCTCCAAGCATGTCCATCATAGGCTTACCTGGGTCATTTTTGCCTCCGGGGATCCCATGACATCCGAGCGCCCGCCCTATCCCCGTCCTTTCTTGCAACGAGGCCATCCTCGGCTGCCTTAACATGATGGTCTGGCTTGGTGTATCATCGGAAGTGCAGCGTTACTGCGTGGTCACAAAGATCACAAGATTTGAAGTGCGAAAGGCGGACATTGGAGTCAAATATCCGTGTCGGTGTGAGTCAATTTGTACATGATGATTAAGCGCCCATTGGAAGGCACAGACACGCGACTTGCGTCGGCCTCCCGGTGCTATAGACCGAGTGAACAACACGGTTCAAAAGAGGACCTACATCCTCTCTCTTAGAGCTGTTTGCGACGGCCGTTTGGAGGTGCTTTGTATCTTTCGCTCTCAAGGTGGGGAATGATCTCACCATCTTTGTGTACGTTTCTTCTTTGACACCCGCACTCATGAACAATCAATGTGGGTCTTAGTTTGACCAGCCAACCTCGGAAATTTGTACACCTTAGATCCTCACCGGGATATCACAGTGGTCTCATCAGAATACAGATTAGCCTCTCAACGCCCATCCAGGATAACTTCCACTGAGTAGTCACGTCGCTGAATCGTCCCACCAAGTTATGGGCGGTTCTTAGCTTGGGGTCTCATATTCGTACTTCCCAACGTTCTCGGAATTAGACGAACTTTGGTAATGTGTTTGATTTACAATGGTGCCGTATGCCTCTTGCGCAAAGAAATAACGTGTTCGAACAATGAGGCAGAAGCTTCAAAGAGTCCAAAGTCCCAGGTTATGAATTCATTTATCCTTTCCACACGACGTATTGCCGTTTGTCCCAGCGCATAAAGAGACGGACTTTGCCACGCAAATGAAATCATGATCCCAATCCGAGGCTCCACAAAGCAAGGTATCACAAAGACAAGAATAAAGGGTTCGGCACACGATTGTTTCATACCGACCAAGCCTCTATCTATAAATCCTAGACGTGAACGAACACGGTGTTTGTGAGAACGCCCTTCCGGGCCCTCTCAAAGTTTCGCAGGCACCTCATATCTCTCGCTTGTTTGACGCTGTACGCAGCAATGGTGCGCTCTTTACAGGTCTTTGTCTCCCATCTCGATCATCGATAGAAGTTAGACAGCTATTTTGGATCAATTTACTCTGGGTTTGTCATTCGGCACAGGGGCCTTGCTGTTGTTCGGAGTTGATAATTGAGATATTGGGCGCAATGTATGTCAAGCCAGATAGAGTGGTCGCATGCGCCGGGGTTGCGCATCCTGGAGAGCTGAAACGTAACGCAGAGTCCATCATTAAGGTAGGCGCCATTGAGACAGGCGATGTATTCAAATGGTATTGTCTACGAGCGGGGAAAGCAAACTACAAGCGAGTCGTCTAGTAATCGATAGTCCCATCGATATAATTAAAGATGAGACCGATAAGCTGGTGGATCTTGATTTTTAACGAAGCTGTCCCGATGCTCTCCCGTCGTCAAGCCACCACAGAATAGTCACAGATTCTCAGTCGCAGCATCGAACGCCAAAAAGACTTGATGGCTAGGACCCCCAGTACCAGCACTTTGTCAATGGGGCCGCATTGTAAAACTGGTGGCGCATCCTGAGAGTGCCATCGGGCCTTCCCCAACCGGCACATAGCACCCTTATGAGCAGCACCTGAGTTTTGTGGGCTCTTGCTGGAGAGACACTGCCTCACAAACGACATAGAGAAACCGTCGATCCTGAGTACATACACATTTTGAAATCTGCGTCAGGGAAGAATGGTCAATGTGTGTTGAACGTTAATGAACCCCAATCGTGGGCCCTGTAAAATTGCAATGCCTCCGTAGATGGGAAATGGCTCCGCATACAGTCGAGATCTTGTCAGCTTCCGTTTGTACCGATATGGTATTGGATTGTGACCTTCCACTGGAATCTGGAATTAGGCAGCCACGATGTGATCATAACGGGTGTTAGTTTTTCGACGGACCATAGCAGGAAGGCGCCAAATCGTTACATATGCTCAAAAGACTCAGTGCTGAACAAGGGCTCATTCGCCACTTTCAACCTTCCACGCTCTGCATATCTTCTCTCGCGATGCCTGCCTTTCGCAATGCCATTCGACTCCGTGTCTCCGGACGGCTTGTAAAGCATATTCCAGTCGCCTACGATGGTATGTTAACATTTGTGATATTGAGCTCGGCGACATTAAATCGATTCTAATTCGCAGGGGATGGCTGGCAAGTCCCGTTGGAGGTGCACGATGCGTTTAAAGAAGATTGTGCTCCGCAAAGTGTGATCATCCAGGCCCCGCCGCCAAAAACTACCATATCACATCCAGTAAACGGAGCCGATCGTAGTGCTTCCCCAAATGGCCGCCCTTCTTCCTGTTCTGACTCGGAGGCGGCCATCTGCTCTCATGGGACCTTGTTTTCCAGTGGCGCACAACCTATATCTGTCCCAACCGCGCCCACCTCCGCCTCTTCTGCCTCTACTTCCATCGAAATGCCTCCATCACGTCACCACCGAAACGCGTCCTCTCGCAAAAGCTCACATGCTCGTCGCCGTGCCCCCAACCACATTCCACGACCTCGCAATGCGTTCATCATCTTCCGTTCCCATCTCAATGATTGCAATCCACCGGAGAATACGAAGACTGCCGATGGCAGCAAGATTAACCAGAGCGACGTGAGCAAGGATGCCGGAAAGGTTTGGCAATCGATGTCTGCTGAGGAGAAGCAGCCGTTCTTCGAGAAGGCGTACAGGGAGAAGCGAGAGCACTCCTTGCGTCACCCCAACTACAGCTATGCTCCCAACAAGAGGGGGCAGGCACGACAGGGTGCACGCAAGAAGTCGTCGAGGGCTACTGATTCAGGCGATTCCGACAGTGAAAGCGAAAGCTCGTTTGACCCTCCTGCTGTTGCCGTGCGTGCCACCCGTGCTGCACGCGCCCTGCGGCCCCGCGAAACTCGTTGCGCAGAACCGGCTCCCAAGTTCTCCCAATCCCCAACCCCTTCCCTGTGCGATTCAACTTCCGACGACTCTTCATCGTCCGGTGACTTTCCCGCGAACGATGAGGACAAGATGATTTCTCCGACGAAGGACACCGCAACGATCGTGATTGTGCCCAGCGTGTTTGACGCCGTGCGTGAGTTTGAGAGGCCTGACCACACTGTAAGTGTTTGGATCCAGTTTGGCAATCAAAAACACTCACACTATGTCACAGTTCATCGACATGTGTTCTCGCCCTTCGACCATGGTTTCCGAACTGAACCCTATGTTTGGTGCCAAGGCCTACGCTGACCCTGTAGCCTTCAACTACCAGTTGCCCATGCTCGAGACCCTCTTCAACGACGATTTATCCGACCCCTACTCTGGCGTCGTTCAGGGTGCTCCAATTACACAAGCCTTGCTTGAAGACTTTGCCCATGAGTGGGTCGAGAGCGAAGGGGCTGGGATCGAGTATAACACTGAGTTTAACAGTTTCGATCTCGACTACCAGCGAATGTGGGCCGAGTGCATGGTTTCCAGCCCTGACGTGTATTCCAAGTCTGATTACCCTTAAGCCGCATCATCCTTTCCTTTTCATTTCAAAGCATTACGCCCTTTATGCCATATGACACATATATGATATTCTAGATAAACCAACATTCACATTAGAACAGTTATGCCCCTTACAACTAGATACTGACTCACCATTGCATTGTATAACATCGCATTCATTTGAACATCCCTTACGTTCCGAAGTTGATCATAGACGCTCGGTGGAGCAAGTTACTTGAAGAGAAACGATAGAGCGACACTACCCCAAGCGGATTCCCTCAGTGCAGTGTGTAAAGTTTAAACCGCACAAAGTTGGAACAAATAAAGCGTGCATGGTGCACGTGAATTGTGTAAGGGGGTTGGATTTTGATTGGATGGCTGAATTTTTAATAATGAGTATGAGAGCGGAATGCAGACAAATGTGAAATAGTTACAAAATGCATGCGAAAGCTAAACGTTAAAACACTAGGACGAAGGAAGAGGGGTAATGAAACGATGCAATGGTTCGGTTGGTAGGTGTTTTGGTAGGGTTCGGCGGATTGAATCGAATATGTCCATAAAAACGATATGACATGGCAATAGGTGATGTAAAAAGCACATATGTATACGGTACGAGTACAAGTGTGGCGCAAAGAATCAGGAATAATGAAAAAAGGCTGCTGTAACGTCACCACTAAAACATAAAGAAAATGCGACAACAAAAAAGGATAACAACAAGACAACTTGCAAGGTTACTCGAACAGTGGCTAGGCCAAGCAACCTTCCCACTGGCAGAAGAAAGAAACGACAACGAATGGGAGAATCACCGCTTCGCAATAGGGGCTTTTAAGGTCCCCCAACACGGATCGGAGAAAAGTTGGAACTACTACGACAACAGACGCGACGACACGACGACACATGCGACGCAGAATATGATTGGCCCTAATATACCCTGCGTCCCCCCACACCCCCTCCTCCCCGCACACAGAATGGTCCCCCGACCAAACTTCGCCAATTATTTGGCAGGTCCAGGAATGCCGCGTCCGCCACGCTGACCACCGCGTCCTCTGAACGAACCTCCGCCACGGGCATCACCGTTGATGGGGACACCACCACGGCCACGTCCAGCGCCAGGAGGGGGTCTGTCGCTCCTCTCCTTCTTGGTCTCAATGACGATGCGAATGGATCCCGCATCAGGAGTCTCAACGAAGACTCCACCCTCGCCTCCTTGGCCCTGGTTCAAGCTAGCGACAATAGCACGCTTGGCAGATTCAAGTGTTTGGAATTCGAGGAAGGCGCAGGCTTTGTTGCGCACGATGTCAATCTCTTTGATGGGACCGAAGCGTTGGGTGAGTAGGGTCTTGAGTGCAACATCGCTGATAGGTTCGGTTACACCCTAGAAGGAGATGTGTTAAAATCATTACCAAGGATTAAGGCTATGTGGTTCTTACCTTGATGAAGCAGTGAGGAGTGGCGATGTTTTGCGCAGCAAGGTAGGCAGGGTGTTCGTGCCTTTGGCCTGCGTGAGGAGCAGGTCGGGTTTGAGGGTGGGGTTGCGAAGGCGTCTGGGTTCCACTGCTGGGAGCGGGGCTGGCAGGTGTTTCAGTGATTCCTCGGGATTCCTGAGCGACAGAGCCCCATTTCTTTTGATTGGAAGCGGCGAGCGAGGCCCAGGTTCGAGGACCGGGAGGGGCAGCTGGCTGAGCAGGAGGTGCTGAGGGTGTAGTTGTTGAGGTGGATGGGGCGAGCTGGGGAGCGGGGCTGGGTGCAGGGGCCTGCTGAGGCGCGGGAGCTGGGGTGGGCTCGCGCGACTTTTCAGCAGCAACGGGTGGAGCTGGCTGCTCGGGTTCGACGACGGCGGGGGTGCCGTTGACTTGGGGAGCCGCGGCGGGTGCAGGTACATCCACGGGGGCTTCTGGAGCAGGTGCAGGCGCAGGTTCGACGACCTCCTTGGGAGGCTCAGGAACTGGGGCAGCAACGACAGGTTCAGGAGCGGGGACAGCTGCAGGTGGAGGGGTTGGCTCGCGAAGGGGCTCAACAAAGACTGGCTCAACCACAGAAACTGGTTCAGGCGCAGCAGTGGTGGGTACCTCTGCAGCTTCTCCAGCATCGTCGGTCTCATCTGCCTCGACGGCTTCCTCTTTCAAAAAGCGGAAGATGTCGTTGAGAACAAAGTAACCATTTGGTTGTTCGGCGAGGAAGAAGGTCTGGACGAATTTGCGCCATGGTTCGTTGCGGTTGGACATCTCACCAATGACTTGGATGATTATGCCCCCATTGGCTGAGGATTGCGCGTCAACAGAGTGAATGAAGACTTTGCAGTCCTGGAAGCCAATAGCGCTGATCTTCTTGTGGATCTCCTGCAAAAATCGTCAGAATTGGCATAACTGGGTGGAAATTCAAGACAAGATCGGTGCCGCGCGTGGATGAGTTGGATGACGCAACACATATCGATGGACACCCTAGCTCTCAACGACGACAGCAGCGGCCAGAAAACGTCCAAAGCGATCTTCCAACGACGTGCAGAACCGAAAGAAACAAAAGAAATCTGGAGAAAAACTTGCCTGTTGTCCATAGCATGGTTTCCCCTCCTCACCCTCGGTGCCATGGATAAAAGTCGACTCTTTTTTGTAGAAACAGTGGAGGCGATGGGGTTCTTTGTTCACAAAGGTGTAGTACTGAGGAACAAACTGCCATCCGACTTCAGAAGGAACGACATTTTGGTGGTGGGGGCCGTTGGAAGTAGCAGCGGAAGTTGTCATGTTGATCGTCCTGAGAGAACAAAGGTCAATACAAACTGAGCAAAATGAATTGAAAAGCGATTCAAAACATACGAAAAGGATTAAAAGTAGATTGAAAGAGTTTAGAATACAGAAACCTGAAGAGTAAAAGCCGTAGAGGCAATTCTGTGCAGCGACGTGTGGGGAGAGGGCAAACGATGACAAGCACCAAACAAAAAATATATTTGTGCCAATCTCGGCAGTTTGCGGTGGCTGGGCGCTAATTTCTCTGTATTTCTGCCCGCTCTGTCCCTATTCTCGCGCCCATTCTTCTCTCTCTACAATCCCTGGTATGAGTATAATCTCCCCGAAAATCGTAGCTCCCAATACCCAGCTATTTCCAAGATGCTCGATGCTGTTGTTGAGCATGACTCATTTTCGCCGTTTTGGGCCGAGCCAGGCATATATAATCAGCCAGACCGCTCGAAAGCATGTCCACAACCATCATGGCCCACAATCCACCTAGCATTTTATTGCTATTGCTAGTCGTATTCGCCTTTTGTCTAGCAGGCAATGGCGTTTACGCATTCGGCGCTGGCAACATCCCGTCGTACGCCCACCTCTGATTGCTGAGATCGCTCAGAACAATAATGTTTGATTAGATTCGCGTACATGGAAGGAAAGGCATTTCGACATGGTGATATCGTATGTAGTACCCCTTTCTGTTTCATATTGCTCTCATGGATCGCAGGAAGATATCCTAGAGACACTGTTGAAGAAGGCTGGAGGCAGCGGCTTCGCGATCGCGAGCGCTATTGGCATCGGTGGGCGCAAATTTAACGGATTGGATATCAAGCGTGTATATTTCGGGTGAGCATGATGTCGCTGCTACAGTTAGGTCCAGAAATTGACGCCTGTACCTCAGTAATTGGCTCAGAGACTACAGTCAAGCTGTGGACATCGCTATGCTCAAGCGGGTCCAGATGCAGGTACGCTCCATACCCTGAGATCATGACATCAGGCGAGATTCTTATCAATACCACCAGACCATCTTGAATTTATGCATGGTTTTGGGCTTCATGGTACGTTGCGCTCACCAGTCACAACATATACACCGCTTGCTCATCGCACAACTACCCCTGGCAGGCCCATGGCTATGCTACCAATGAATTCGAGGTCACAGAGGAGCGTCTCGGTTGCTACCTCCCAACGGAGCATATCGACAATCCCAAAGGCTATGGCGATGGCGAAGATGCACGAAAGTACCACCCAAAGCTCCGTGGCCCTGTCGATGTAAGCCATTTCAATGGCTCTCCTCATCACGCATAAACTCACGTGCATATAGCCACGAGAACTAGACATCGACCCTCGCACCGGGATGAAGAACTACATCGCCAACGAAGACGGACCCTGGGATACCTCCAAGGCTCTCGTGCGCCGCATTCTTGAGCAGTGCATCCTCCACGGCAGAAGACATCGCCAAAACGGCCAGAAGCAAGACGAGTACGAAGCATACCGCCTCCTCGGAACCGCCCTCCACACGCTTGAAGATTTCCCAGCGCATTCCAACTTTTGCGAACTCGCATTGGTTAAGATGGGCCACAGAGAGGTATTCACGCACGTAGGCGACAACGTTAGGGTGCAAGCACCCAATGGAAACTGGGTGGCCCCAATTGTGACTGGAACCTTTGGATCTGATGATTTCTTCCACTCGCTGCTTGGAGGTATGTATTTCGCATCCACTCCACTTGTTCGTGCTGCAACTGACTACATAAACAGAGGCTACTGACCACATCGTACGCATTTATCTATCACCGAAAGATTCCCCGCTTGGGCTGATTCCACGCATATAGTCCTCAGCATCCGTTACCGATCTCAACAAAGAGCTCGACAGGGCACGCACCACGGCCAGGAGCACCACTCGCGGACCTGGTGGACCTCCATGTGATCCCGCCGATGCTTTGAGGGATATCTTCTTCACCATCCCTGGTGCAGGCCATGAGCTCTCGCGGGACCTGGATAACATCCAGCGTATCAGGGCTGGTCCTGCTCAGGGTGGGAAGACTCCAGAACAAATGAGTCCCAAGGAGATCCATTCAGTCCTTTGGCAGGTTCTGATGTTTAGAGACTCAGGTATGTAGGGTTTGGTCTGCTTCCGGTCAATACTCACGATGTTTTGATAGTCTCGAAGAAGATCACAAAGACCATCGGTATGCGAATTATGTTTGGTCAAATTAAAGGGTGTATCAGCGCTGATATGATGATCATCTAGACAAGATCCCCGGTCTGGGATCCATTCTCGACAAATTGACAGAGTCAATCTCGGGTGGGTGCCGGAAACTGACCCACGTATGCGCTTTTTGACAAGCCGTATTTACAGTCTTCGTTTTCACGACTATCGAGCCTTTCTTGAAGCCCCTTCTGAAGTCGGCCACCAGTGGACTGCACAGCGCGTCGCAGGAAGTGATCGACAAGCATGATCAGTATGAAGTCTTCAATGATCCTCGTGCCGTCAGTGGCTCTTTATTTTTAGCTCTCCTTGACGCTAACGGCAATTCACTATACCTAATCTAGTCTGATCCTACCCACTCTTTCTTGAGTAAAGACCATTTCGTACGTGAAATTGTTGGATGCGGATAAATCTAATTCTGATTGCTGTTATGACAGAACCTCATTCTCAACGAACCCGCAGGCCTGCTTGCCAAAGTCATCGTGGTATGTCGCTTGAAGTTCACTGTAAAGCAATACTTGGTAACTGACGTGTTATGTGTTAGGTGAACACAGTCGAGCCCGTCATCAAAGCCTGGGACGACGAGTCGATGGACGTTCGTCGTGTTGTCGATGACATCCTCCAGAGCATGTGCGTACTATTCATATGTCAATCTAATTGTACACGGCCAAACCATCTCGTCTTTCTAGGTTCCACCCAGACTTCCACAACCCCCACTCGAAAGTGCAGCGCGAAATGCTGCAGTGTATGCAAGATTGGTATTCCAAGCTTTCCAACTCCCGCGACGCTATCCGACGTCTCGGCAAACAACCCGTGCGCAACCATGAGAACATTCGCGGTACTGGCGATGGTGGCAAGCCCGCTGCCGCAGGATCTTACGCGGAGAACCAAGGCCACGCCATGCAAGGAAAGATTTCAGGGTATGCACACAACATCCCTGGGTATTCAGCTGCGCAGCAGGCGTTTGGAGGTGGCGGACGTGGGTTTGCAAGGGATGGGGCAAGTAGCGACCCGTATGGTGTTCCGACGACCGGAGAGGCTGCGTCGTTCTATGGTGGTGGGGATAGTAAGCCGCATGTGCCCCCCACGAGTCACTATGGCCATGGCCATGGGCACGGACATGCTCATAGCGCGCCACCTCCACCTACTATACCTTCAGCTTTGTCCGTGTACTCGCCTGCGTACAGCCCTGCGCCGACGCAGGCGGCACCTCAACGTGCCGGCTACGCACCCTCATATGCACCTCCCCCAGCTCAAAGTGGGTACCCCTCGTCTGGCCCATCCTTCCCGGGTAGTGCGCCTACTTTCCCAGGTGGCGGGCCTTCGTTCCCTGGTGACGGACCTACTTTCCCTGGTGGTGGCCCTTCATACAACCCAGGTGGTGCTCCGTCGTTCCCAGGTGGTGCACCATCGTTCCCTGGGAGCCCGACTGATCTGTATGGTGCTCCTCCTGGTGGGTTTGGACAACCTGGTCCACAGTTCCCTGGAGCACCGCCGCATGGGTTCCCTGGACATGGCCACGATCACAGGCATGGTGGACCATCTTTCCCTGGGGCGCCTGGAGGGTGGTAAGATAGTAGTTTTGAGAGTGTGCGTCGCCAGTCGGGATCAGAGTACAGGGGCGCACTGCAAGACATGAATTGCGGTAGGAGAACAAAAGAAGATTAAGAAGTGTATTGTGTGTATATAACTCGTGTGGGGATTTTATGAATCCGTTTCTTCCTTCGAGTCTGCTGGGGATGCTTGAATTGGATGTTCCTATTGGGAAGCGATCGGATTATCATAATTAGGGGCTTCATTACGGTTGAGGGTGGCGGTGCAGTTATTTGAGAAACAACGTCATCCGAGCTTCCGATTCTACCCTCGTCGTCGAATTGTCTTCTCATTACGGACTTTGCTGTATTTTTGTAGATGTTTCTGAGCGCAGTTAGACCCGAACTCTCTAGCAGGAAAAGTTTATTGTGAGTCACCGTCGTGGTTCTCATGTACTGGGTGGGATAAACACTTTAGACCTGGGAGACATCGGGCCTACGAGGTTGCGTTAGTACCTTCGGGCGTCGTACAGACGCCACGCCAGTGATGTCTCGTGTAGTGATTTGGTAGTGGTCCTGTCAACAAAAATCTCGGCGTAGTTAGTGTGCCACTCGCTGAGGAATGATGGCGACTGCGACGCGTTTCTAGTAAGCCTTAAATGATGCGTCCAGCGGGCATATGTAGCTCTGTGATGAGTACCTGTTTCCTGAGATTGAGCGAATGAAGGGTATGGGAGTGTAAAGTGACGCACAGATGGGGAAACTCTGCGATTGAAACAATGACAGATCATCGATATTCGCGAACAAGAGCAGGCACCATTAGGTGTAGCTCCGCAAATGTTCCGCAGTACTCGATACAGGTATATGGGTCCCACAAGCTACTGCAGTAGGGGTTCTGTCCTAATTGGGCTCTCTGACAGTCTCTGACTCCACTGATCGTGGGCACGAACAACCACGAGGCTGGGAAGAATTAAAGATACAAGTGGTTCCGAGTGGCACATTCTGCGTCGTGACTTGATATGCCATGGCCAAGGTGATAGTCCGTACATCGACTGTGTTTGAAACTCTTATCCGATCGAATGGGTCACGATACTCGATGACAATCATTGCTCTTGCGTCTACAGGCCGCCACTAGCCAGGGTACATTGTGGTTCCAAGTAGCGCACAAATACGCAGGCTATAGACCCTACCTTGGGCGTTCTAAATTCAGCCAATATTGCTTTGCAACCAGGTGCACAAGTTTGCGACCAGGGGCCTAATTATTCGACTGATCATCCGTTTACAATTCTCACTTAATGTATACTACAGAGTCAAGGACCAACTCTGTGGCGCGACGGCATAGCGAGACTCTGCGTAAGAAGCTAATACAGTTAATCTGAAGGCTTTACACCAATACAAATAACAGACATACAGACTCCCCCAACAATAGCTAATCAGTCTCTAGAATTGGCCAGCTCTAGCAACAAGGACGAGTTTGTGCTCAGGAACCGCAAGGTACTCGTCGGTAAGCTTCAGTCCATCGAATAGGCGAGGAACAGAGAGGTTGTAGCACTGGCCACCATTCTGAGGGAGCGGAACTCGACATTCATTCGAAGATGGGGTAGGATTAAGCTACCACTCACACGAGGAGACCAAATGGCTTGTCTGACGAGGCACTCCATGCCTGCCTCAGCAATGGTTTGGTTTGGTGTGATATGTCTTGCAGTCACGCGTACTTTATCTCCAGAATTATACTGCAGGGGGAGAACATGTCAGTGGCTTTGAAAAAAAGGGGGGTTTAAGAGCTAATCCTTACCTCTGGATCTGAGTTTGGTTGAGCCATGTTAAAGAGAATATGCGCGTGCCTTGATATAAGGCAGGAAAGGTGGGGTTGTATGGCGGTTAATGGGAAGAAGCCCAGTAGAGGACACCCTTTTAAATAGCTATCCAGCAAGATCTAGAGTCCGACGCCGCAGCTACCCGGGACAACATTCCATCAGAAACAATCGAAGAGTTCTTCAGTGCTATGTTGTAAATTCCTGCGATGGTCAGAAAAAAGACGAGACTTCACCCTCACCGGCGTAATAATTTCGGACTGAGTTATTGTAGTAGCACACAGCACAAATATATCTGCCAAGTTAATCACAGGCCTGGTAAAATTTGTGAAGGTTGATTGTTATAATAAAGTATGAACACGAGCCCGAGATACGGTTGTCCCGTCTCTGTTTGGAGAAAACAGGTGCTTGATTCCAAAGTGGCGGTGTGGATCCTGCGATTGTGACGGTGTGACCCTGCGACTTCTACCTGAACTCCGCCGCCAGCCCATCGTTATGACACTTTAACCTTCCCCAAAGATTTGATAGCTCGACTATGCCCTTTGTACGACTCGACAGTGTCAAGGAAAGTATTTACTGGACGTTCCGCTCGTGGAAAGAGGGGTATCGACTCCCAACCACCGAAAAGGCCTGGACGCCAGCGTATGATCCAGATCAGCTAATGGACGATGCAAACAATACAGAAAGACTTTGGATGTTCTTAGCCGACTTCTTTGCCTCTCGCGGCTACTTCCTCTATCAACGAACTCCTAATTCCTTCAAAACTTTTCCAACTACAAAAGAGGCTGAAGGAGAGGACCAATATCCATTTGGGCGACGATTTTACTTCGATTCTCGGATAGACGCATGCTTTGACACGATCTTTGTAAGTGCCCGATGATGGTTTCTCTGAGTATTGGGCAACTGAATGTGTTCATACATTAGGGTGTACGTAACTGGGCAGCGAGAGACCGACTAGGTCGAGAAGTCATCATTCGGTAACGTCGTCGGGCTCCCGGCTGTGATGCTCGTATCTGCGAAGTGGAAGTTTTCGCTGACGCCTGACGTTATTCAGGATGGCATCCGCTTCCGACTCAAGCCCCAGCGAGCTTGAGATCTTTAGAAGACTAAACTCTCCGCACGCAAGGGCCGACCCGAGAAACCACACTCTCCCTGTCCTGGACTTTATCGTTTACGACGGCCTGACGTTTGTCGTTCTTCCCCGGTATGTGTTTGAACTGGCTCTATGTTACCATACATGAATTAACTTATAACTGGTTCGCTTCAGATGGGGTCTGCCACTTGCAGAGTGGCATTTCGGCACTGTCGAGCAAGTCCTCCACTTTGTAAAGTCCATGTTTGAGGTATGAGGCATTGAAATGGCTATCTTGTAGTATCAACTTCTAACCTTAATTAGGGGATTGCATTTCTGCATGAAAATCGAATTGCGCACCGCGACATTCTTGAGCAGAACATGGTTGCAAATACGGTGGTGAATAGCCTTAACTGCAGCTGGATAGATGTCAACAAGCTTTATGAGGTAGCGGTGGTGCGCTACGGATTTATAGACTTCGGAGCTTCCGCCATTTTCCCCTTGGACACAGACATCGAGTCGGAAAAGGTCTTAATACCGAGGTTCATGGCCGCTGGCGTTGCGTACATCGGTCTACAGGACGGAATATCTAATCCTTTTAAAGATGATATCTTAAGTCTGGCTAACATTCTTGAAAGGCTCAGCCGAGTGAGTACGTCGGACTTCATTAGGTGCTATCTCAGCGCTCACGTCAACTTTACAGCATATCGAAGGCTTAGTACCTGAGATAGGTCCTTTCTTCGACTTTATACTTAGAGAAAATCGTGCCAATCCACCGCCTGCCTCTCTAATCCTTGAGCGCCTACGACAAATCCAAGCTGGGCTGACAGCACAGCAGCTTGAACAAGCACCCCCAGGCCTGTTCTGGAGAAAGGGTAAGACAAAGTGTACTGCCATGGCTAGCTTAGTTTCTAACTTCGTCTCCTACAGGTGTAATTGTTAGGAAGCACTCTCATAGAAATTTTGATCAAATTCCAGCAACTGACGAGGATGTGGTACAATAATGTATTTTTCCTTAGTATGGTAGGATTCTTCACCATCTCAACAGTTTGGAAGCGGGGGCATGGGACACCTGCATGACCTCTTCTTGATTTCGGTGTGCACGCCGTCTACTAGTATACCACAAATTCTGTACCAGTTCGGCCAAGAGCGCAAACACAATATAATAAAGATGGGTCAACCGCCTTGCGCCTTGGTTGGTGGCCTCCGATCAGCACAAACAGCTGCAGTCCATGTCAAAGGTCACCTCGGGCCTCAAGTGGCTTGAGCAGGGACTATAAAACGGTTGAGCTACATGCGTCAACCTTTGGATATTCTGGAGAGTACAATTCGTCGCCGGCCAACAGGGAAGTTTCAAGCACATTGGAGATTTTACAGTTCTTCCGGTCCGCAGATTCGACCAAACGGTGCCAGTTGGAAGAGTGCGCAAAATCCTTGCTCTCGGGAGTAGACAGAGGTTGATTTGGGGGCGTTTTTTGGCAGAGGTACAGCGTTTATGAGCTTCACAAGGCATTCAAAGGGCCACTGAATCGATTGGTGGACAGAGAATCATTCGAGGCCTCGTGGGAGCCCTATGTACATTACGGACTATAGTTACTTAAAAACAGAGAAGGGAATGTTGAACGAGTACAGCTAAACTATGCTATGGAGAGCTAGCTAAGCAGGTACAAAGGTCGGTACACAGGGCTTACAACAAGCCATTCACAAGAATCGCAGCACCGGTCACGACAATGGAGGCGAGGCTCCAGAATTGACCGCCCAGGTTCACTGCGCCGCTAGTAGCCCCCAACTGGTTCGCAGCTAGATCATTGGTCCCAGCCTGGGTTGGCTCGCTAAGCTCTGCGGTCACGGTCTTGGTGACGAATGGACATTCGCCGGCGCCAATGGTAGCAGGCACACCGGGGCGGCCTGTTACTTCTGGGCGCACAGTGGCGTCAACAGAATCGCCATGGGTGATGGTTTTAGGCTCGTTTTTGTCGAACGCAACAGTGGTCGCTGCGGGTTGGCTGGGGCTGGAGCTGACAGTGTACTTTGCCTTTCCGTCGTGCTTGTCGAGAGCAATGCTGGTAATTCCTGGTTGACTGGGGCTGGAGCTGACAGTATACTTGGCTTTTCCGTCGTGCTTGTCGAGTGCGACGCTAGTCACACCTGGCTGGCTGGGGCTGGAGCTGACAGTGTACTCGGCCTTTCCGTTGTGCTTGTCAAGTGCGACAGTGGTAACACCTGGTTGGCTGGAGCTGGAGCTGACGGAATACTTGGCCTTGTTATGCTTGTCGTCGGAAATTCTGGTCGCTTCGGCGGGAACAGCAGCTTGAGAACGATCGCCGTATATCGTGGTGATGCCGTCCTTTCCTTTCTTTTCGCCGGGTGCGCTGCTTGCTGCTTGAGCAGGGGCGATTGACGGTTTCCCGTAGATCGTGGTAATGCCGGTGGGTACTCCGGTCGGAGGTACGGTGACTGTGTAAGTTGCTTCACCACAGAAGGTTGTATAAGGAGCAGCAGCGCTGAAGGTCGTTCCAAAGTTAGCCCCCTGTCAATGACACAATCCAAGAGTGGGATTTACTGACCTAGAGGCAGCTACCTTCGATGAGATGGTAAGAGCGCTAGCTTGTAAGACCAGAGGAGCAAGGAGAATGAAAGAGAGAAGGGACATCATAGGTTCTTGAAGTTTTGCTTGTGGCGAGGCCCGGATAAAGGAATGTAGGTAGGTGGAAAAGAAAGTGGTCGTTGGTTTTAGAGAATAAGACTTTCCTTCGTTCTTATATACCTTAGAAATGCCGAATTAAATGAGCCTGAGGTGGCTCGGATAGTTGTGCCCGAAAGTTGGGACAAGGACACCCCTCGCCGCAACGAAACTTGAGTCCTGAAGGATTGCCCAACGCTTAGAACGGGTCGCTCGGACTGGAGTCCCATTTAGGTGGGCGCCTGTCATGCCAACTTTGCCAGTCAGCGTTCGGATAACTTCTTGGTACGGGTATATGTCCCCGCTTTGATTTCACGGTTTTACTGCCAGTGGCAACCCCTGGGACCTGGATCAGACGACAATGTGCCTCGCACGACAACCGATGGCGCGTAATAAGGCTCCTAAATTTTTAAGAAGGAATAAAGCTTGAAGTGCCAAATAATTGATAACCCCCAGTGCTTCTAGCTGGCACAAGCTGTCTGCAAGCTGGGGTTGGCGCGGAAAAGTCAGCAGTGAGTTAACAGACAAACTGAGGTAAAATTCGGACCTTAGAATCTATCAGCGATCTCCAGTCGCATGGGACTTTTGCAGTGGCGAAAAAAAGGCCGCGGTGTCAAACTCTGACAGGAAACAAAGTGCCCTTGCGAAACTTCGGGGCTTCATTGTGTCAGAGACGGAGTACAGCAACAGTCCGCGACAAAAACATAGCAGTTTTGGATACACAGTTACTAACCTACACCTTGGCATCCATTGGTGATGGACATGAATCATGGGATTTCCCTGACGAGAGCTGCGCCGGTTATCAGGATGGCTATGAGAGCTAGCAGGAGCTGATCTCGAAGCGACTTGAAGCTTCAGTCTGCTACTACCATTTTCACTAGTACTCCTATTAGGATCATAGCTTAGCCCAAATGCCGATAATAAAGTGCGCTCACCCAGGTGTACTAGTAGCACTACCAATCACCAGTGGTTCTGATACTCGCAAGAAGTCGTAAACAGAGCGTAAAGGGCTCGTAACACTTGGCAGTGACGCGTCTTCGGTCGCCACGGCTCAGTTGGGCGGGCGTGAGAAATGATGATCATGCATAATTTGCCAGCGACCTCTTGTCGAGAGCTTCGCGATTCTCATCCAAGTTTGCCTTTTCAATTATGGCCATGAGAAGGCAACCTCCAACTAAGCGTCAAACGTTTCTCAGAGCTCCAGGGCAGAATACCTTTATGCATTTGCAGGCGGGCACGCAGCTCACTCGTCACAGCCTCTTGGTGGCACAGCCAAAAGAACGACAACTGTGGGATGATGAGGGTCAGTGCTTTCCAATCGGACTGCCCAAAAACTCACCGAGCGCTTAACAGCTTTCCTTTTGTTTCACTTTCCATCCTCCAAGCCATGTTCTATCCAACACCAGAAGAACTGGAGCTGGTGGCCGACGTCCTGACCCACGCCAATTGCCAGGACACGAGGGTGCTATCGAGGGAAGCGGCCACAGATATATTCCCGAGAAGCAAGCTCAGTTTGGTGGACCTCAAGATGATTTGGGACATATCAGATAATGAGCCCTACGGTACACTCAATACCAAGGAGCTGGCGATGGCGTTGCGCCTTATGGGCTGGGTTCAGGCTGGAGAGGAGCTCCATAAGCGCCTACTTTCACAACGTGAGTCGTATTTCATTTCATCCTTGTACATGCACTGATAAGTGGAGGTTGCTGTTAATAGCTGGACCGCTACCAACATTAGATGGGATATCTGATGTGCGTAGACCTCGTGGATCGCTTGTTGGCCATCTCGTCGAGCCCATCATTACCGGTGTGACCCAACATCGAAGACAGAACACCAGCCCCGAAACTGCAGGACCTCCACCTTACGAGCTTATCACACCTTTCAACTGGCTTTCCGAGTATAGGGACAGTCCCTCATCACCCACTTCTTCCCATTCATCCTCTGTATTCAGAACCTACGAAAAGCAACGACAACCAGTTGAACGCAGTCCACCGAGGCACCAGGATCCCCCTTTAGCGTCATCAAATGTCTCCCTCGAGACGACGCCCACGGAGGCAAGCTTCATCCCCATGCAGATGCGCCCCGTTACACTGCCGGACATTAGTTTCCTTACCAGTCTGAACTCAGAAAATAAGAGTCCCAGAAAGCGGAATCGCGGAGAGACCTTGGGCGAAGCGTCCACTCTGCCACCGGTATACCGCGAGAAGCCCCGAATAATCGTTCAGTCGTCGACCAATCCAACCCAATCGCCCATCCGACCTCTACCTATGCCCGTCAGTCCGTCCTCTTCAACAACGCCGCAAACGCCTGCTTTAAATATCGACTGTTCATCTCCTCTCCCCTTCACCCCGGACGCACCGACGTTCGTAACGACTGCCTACGAATATCCGCCTCTCAGTCCACTATCTCCAACGTCACTAGATACCAACGTTTCTCTACCAACCCCCGACTCTTCCCCTCTCCCCCTCATTCCAGACACTCCCACACGTATAGTGGCTTTAGCCACCCCTGAAGCGGATCACCACTCTACAGCACTTGTACCAGCTGTAGAAGACACCGATGTCTTGAAGACACAGCTCTCTGAGGCGCAGTCTGAGATCGAGCAACTTCGAAGCCAGATATCCGACATGGAGGGGGCGGTATCCAACATCCTGAACGACTTTAAACCCAAGATTAATTTCGAGGCGGATGATGGGGTTATCACTGTGTTAACGCGCAGGCTGAAGGAGCTCCAGGAGATCGAGAAGAAGCACGCCGAGAGCTCGAGGCTGGTGGAAAAGGCTGCTATTGCCCTCGACAGGTTTAAACGTCAAAAGGCTGATCAAAAAGAGCTCCTGCAGAAGATCATTGACAAGCACGCGGAAACGATTGCACAGCAGAAGGAGCAGATTGCGGTGGTGGAGGCAAATCGAGCTGCTGCGGAAATCTTGGCTGCTAAAGCGGTGACGGTGCTTGCCGAAAATCGGGTGTTGAAAGATAAGTTGGAGGGCAGGGATGGAAGCATTAGCGAAGAGAAGGAGAGTCTCAGAAAGCGTGTTCGAGAGCTGGAGAAGGAGCTAGAGGAGCTCCAGTTCTGCGATGCCGACGATAGCCATCGTCTTCATGCGGAGGCGAAGTGTGAAGAGAATGAAGAGCTCAGGAGGAGGATTGCTTTTATGGAAGTGGAGCGGAAGGAGGCTGAGTCGAAGACTGCGTCTGAGATTGCCGAGCTGCGACGCCAGCTGTTGGAGGCGAAGAGGGACAATGCTCGCTTGGCTTTGGCTGAAGCACTCGACAACGCCAGCGACACGGCTTCAGACCGCCCATACTGGATAGAAGATGAAGAAGACAGCTCTGAAGAAGGATTCAATGCGTAATCATTGGGCTTCCAAGTATCGGGTTCGTTCCCGCAGCAGGTATTTTTGGTTCGTTCGGGTCTGTCACCGTCTGCGGATGTCATTGCACGAATGGGTACCGATGCATATCGGTGTCCGGTCCTGTTTTTACGTTACGTATGTTCCTCTCTCAACTATGCATATGTCGCCTTTTCGTTTGGTTACCAGTGGCCAATTTTGTTTAACACCATGTCTGTAAATGTAATAGTGCTAGACTCAACTCAAACGCATTACTTACTACACCCCTCTCCATCTTTGCATCGCATATACACCATCCATACCATATTACTCCCCGCTCAAGCAGTATGATAATAATCCCAATTTTGCAATCGGTTGAGGCAATGTGCTTGGCATACAACCCATCTTTCCCTGAAACCACCAATGGCAGTGCAAGCAGCAGAGGTCTTCCTCAACTGCGCAAGCTACCTCCAACCGCGACCTATTACCCCGGATAAATACCGACTTCGACCTACATACCTTTTCTCATTCACAGCTCCTTGGTTTGTTGGCCAAAAACCTCGATAAATGCAAAAGCCAACCGTATCCCCAAGCCCTGACGAATCTGCGCTCATTGCCCGGATCCTCGACCACGCCCAACGCCAAAACTCTGATTTCCTGACAGCGGAGGAAGCTGTCGACATCTTCAACCGCAGTGGTCTTTCGCGGTTGGAACTGCGAGATATCTGGAAACTTTCCGACGCTGATAGAAACGGACGACTGAGTCAAGATGAGCTGGCGGTCGCGATACGGTTGATGGGGTGGATGCAGACGGGCAGGGCGTTCTCAGAGTCTTTGCTGGAGAAACGTACGTGTTCTTTTCGTTTACAAAGAACGCTGTTGAGTGGGTACTTGGATTAGCTGGTCCGTTGCCCACCCTTGAAGGAATTGCACCACCAAAGCTGCCACAGAAAGATCCGTCGTTGGCTCATGTTTCGAGCTTTCCACCAGTTCTGCCCGCTGACGTTACGGAATTTTACAAATTATTTCATGATGCTGGTCCGGTGGAGGGGTTCTTGGACGGTATGTGTCTGTTTTGCTCTTTCGAGACGCTAATGCGACGTTACTGGTATAGGGGACAAAATCCGAGAGATATTCCTTCGATCCAACCTCGCATACCGCGATCTCTCATCTATATGGTTCGTCAAGCCCAATGCGCTCTCACGTTTTGCAGGTGATAATGGCTACTAGGCTCCTGCTAGACAAGACGAACCGAAGTCGCCTCAACTTTGAAGAATTCGCCCTGGGGATGTACCTTATTCAAGCTATACGATCATGTCACCTTACAGGTGTTCCTGCGTCCATTCCGCCAGAAGTACAAGAAAAAGTCAATCGGATGACTGAAACTACCTTCCAAGATATGCAGTCGCCATTCCTTGCACCAGGAGAGGCGCCCAGTACCAGTGCAACTCACAACAGATCACCGCCACCCCATCTATCCAGGATAGCTACAGGACCTCCGTCTAGGACACCACCACCCCCTCCTGGTCCATCATCGAAGAGCCCCAAAGCTCCAGCTAAGCCACCGCCAATCAAGCCAAAGGTGGCGTCGAAGCCTTGGGTCGTAACCCCTCGCGAGAAGGAGGAGCACGATAAAGTGTTTGTGCAACTTGACCCCGACGGAAGGGGGATAGTGGATACAGACTTTGTTCAAGAATACCTACGGCAATACAAAATTGCAGAGGATGACCTTTCCCGCATACTGTACGTTCCAGTCGCCCGAATCTTCCCTTTCTAGGTACTTAGCATTCGTTTAGGGATCTCGTTTCCATTCGCCAAGAACCTACTCTCAGCGCAGAAGAATTCGCTGTTGCAGTCCACCTCGTACATGATCGGCTGGATGGGAAGGACCTCCCAACCAAGCGGACGTCATCCCTCATCCCGCCGTCTCTACGAAACAACCTTGCATTACTCTCCCCCGACTCACTATCACCACCGCCAAAACCTACGAAAGAGCACGATGCAGCGTCGTCCAACTCTCCTCAACCTATACCCAACTATACCGACAGCGTCCCTCAACAAGTTCTGACAGACCAATACAATCATCACCCCACTTCCGATCCTCAACAAACCCCTTGGGCGGCTCCTTCGACATCACTGACGTCCACTTCTACATCATCATTCACATCCTTCCTCACCGAGAATCCAGGAACCGCTAAGCGATTGCCTAGCATGAGGCCAGACCAAATGCGGAGGAAGAGCACCAGCCTTAATTCGATCGTCTCACCTGAGGAAGACCCACTGGAGGAACTCAAGACAGAGACAAAGACTCTTCGTCGTCAGATTGACAACCTTCTGGAGCAGCTAAGCAGCCAGCACGAGCACCGATCACGAAGCGAGCAGCTGCAGCAGGAGAATAGTGATCTCAAGGCCCAGATCGCCGACCTGGAAAGCTCGATTGCGAGCGTATTGACGCAGATGCAGAATAATGATAACGCATTATCGGAGGAGCTCACTAAAGAGATCGAGAGGCTGTCAAGGCGGGTGGCCGAGCTTGAGCAGACGGAGCATCAGCTTCAGCAGACTGTGGGTATTTTGGAAGTGGCGAAGAGGGATAACAATGTATTGGCTGGGCAAGTGCGGGAGCTGAGGAATGCGGAGACGACATTTAAGAGCGAGATTGAGGATGCGAGACATGCGATGGAGGACATTGAAAAGGATAACGCGGACCTGAAAGCGAGGTTGTCGGATATGACCAAGGCGATGTCGGAGCCGGATACAGCTGGGAGTGCGAGGGAGCTGAGGGTGCTGTTGAAGGATATAACGAGGGAGAATCAATCATTGAAAGAGAGGATGAGGGAGACGGAGAGGTCGATGGAGCAGATGCTGCTTTCTGGGAAGGGTACAACACAGATGGATGAACTGAAGAGGGAGAACAAGGATTTAAAGCTGCAGCTGCAGGATTTGGAGCAATTGACGGCGCAGCTGCAGTCCACACAGGAGGATAATCACCTGCAGCAGGTACTCTTGGTGGTTTCGCGGGAGAACGAAGGGATGAAGGTCAGGATACGGGACATGCAATCATCCACGGCCACTCTACGTTCGGAATACGATGCTAAATTGGCGGAGATGCAGAGGAAGATAGACGAGCTGATACGCGAAAACAATCAGCTCAAGTTCCAGGGTGGCAGTAGACAAGGTGGGGGCGCAGATGCGGATGTGCCACCCCCTGCCTATGATGATGATTTCCTCGCACCGTGACATTCCTTCATACATCCTTATATTTTCTTGCTACATGTATATCTCGGACAATTTCTATGCACGCTGTTGTACTTATAAACTGACATACTTACAATCTCTTTCTACAGTGAGACTGTTATATTTAAACTAATGGTTGCTCATCTTTTACTTATGTCTGCTGTCTGTTGTATGAGAAGAGGCTCAGCGGTCAGGGTAGGAAGAGATCCTGTCTGTCAACTGCTGTAGTGCTTGGGCATTTTCACTAGTCATTCGATCTTCGTCTCGATCGGGAATCATTCGGCTATTGATTGTCCTGACCATAAAGTAGCCATTCACATTGACGGGGATCGACGGGAAGTCCCTGTCACCTGTGCTTCGAGTCACCGATCTCTCTGGTTCGGCATCACGTCCATCAGAAAGTAATTGGCAAGTCAAAACTTTGTATTGAGTAGCGTGTTATCGATCATCGAATAGTCGTGAATGTTAGTACGTGCACAGATTAGGTCGTAGTTGAAGGTCGTTGGTGTCGTTGAAATTCGAAACGATCATCCTCGCCAAGTACAGCATCTGGGTGCTGGTTCAGTGTACGTTAGATGTGAGTGAGAAGGACGACTCACGAGATCATATATGGAATAACGGAAGCAGTCATAGTCCCGAACGCTACCCATAGGAGAATGAGGCCATTGCCCATGGTCACGACCAAACCAAGAGGAACCTCCTCGGTACGTGTTGCCAAAATGCGCGTGTTGATATCGTCCGTCCTGTTAATAAGAACAGTCCAGATGCTGGCAGCGATGAGGAGTAAGATGCTTCCTGCAATCGCAAATATCGTGGACACTGCAAAGGTCCAGTTGCGCTTGGGTATCCCACTGAGTCAGACGAATCAGAATCAATTGTTAGTTGTGGAGGAACGCTGCGGCGACGTACGTAATGAAGGTCAGCCCAGCGCATATGGTCCCCAACAGTACCATCCAGTACGCAGCTCTGGAGTTGCTACTGGTGTATTCGGCATCCGTGAAAGGGGTATCTTGGAGGATGAAGCTCTGGGAAAGTCGGGAGATGTTTAACGGGAGGTCCTCCACGATGGTGTCGAAAGGGCGGAACTGGTTGCCAACTACGTGCGAGCTGCAAAGACCCTCGGTGGTGTTGGCAAGGTATGCGCAGTGGGTGTACAGTCCATAGAGGTAGTGGTGGCGCAGGCCGCCGCCGGAGGCGAGCTGCACGCTTGAGTTTGGCGCATAAACGTTGTTGAAGGGGTTTGCTAGGGCAACTATCATGGCTTGCCTGGTACGCTATATAAGGAAAGGAAGTTGCTAGTGCGGCATAGAGACATACTGGTAGCCCGAGGTGTCGACTTGAACCTACGTATAGCGAGCAGTTAGCATCCATACGAGCGACCCTCAAGGGTTTGGGCTAACTAACCATGTAGATGCTTCGAGGCACAGTACTGGTGTTTATCTGGCCTACCTAGAGACGATTAAGAGACTGCGATTAAGACCTGGTACTCGGTTATTGGCGATGTGAAGGAAACTTACATGGAGGAAAATCAACAGCAACAGCGAGGCCAACCTAATGAAGCCTGTTATATCGCGAACAGGACAAATGTTGAATACAAGCGGCACTCACGACAAAATCGAGCCAAAGCCAATGCAGTATTCTCCACGCATCGCAACCATCTTGAAAGTGGGTGTTATAGAGGAAGGTCAAGAAACGTGCTAGTAGCCCGCAGGAGCATGTTCCACAGGTCTAAACTAACCCAGCGCCCAAATGAAATTCGAACCATGATGGGGGAACAAAAACTATGCTCACGCTGCCCGATGCCGTTGATGTCGGTACCAAATTCGACTCGGCGTTTGTTGAGTCCAACATGGAAATGGTCCGAGCGCTTCAGTACACAGCAACTCCACTCCCGTCGCAGTTTCCATCCAGAACAGCCTCATGTAAATTTAATTTCATGCTTTGATCTACAGACAGGGGAAATTTTGACACAATACTAAAATATTAACTCTCTGCTCTGCTATCACGATTCGGAATTGGGGACTGATCAATGGGCAAAATGCGCAGATCGAACCGTACATTCTCAGGAGGGCGGGGAAGGACCCTGACAATAACTTCGGGAGTCGCAGACACGCACTTTGGTCGATATATAGTGAGCGTCAGGCTTTGAAGGTCCGGAAACTTGGAAGTCTGAAATAGCGAATCGAAAATCTTGTCCCATTCCTGGTAGTTATCCCGATAGAACGCGGAGAGTCTTCTCGGTTCGTCAAAGGGTCGCCGCAAGTGCATGACACAGATATCTACAGACTTGAGGGGAGAAGACGCCGGAATTGAATCGATGACTTGAGACATCAAAAACAAGCCCCAGTCGCCTTCGGAGCTGTTACGGGGAGGCTTCGCGCTCCTGATAAAGAATGTTGCCTTGGTAAGACCGACAAAGCGCGACAGCTCTGGAAAGTCGCCGGCGTCTGATTTATAGTAGCTGTGTCAGCCCTGAAATAAGAGTTTCGAAGATTTTGCTTACTTCGGTGGTAAGGTTCGTACAATTCCAGTATGACCTCTTCCAGCGATGGGGGACAATGCTGCAACAGGTTATTCGTTTGCGAGTATGTTGAACGTTGAGTTGAGGTCAACTCGATGCTCTTCAACGCGCCGAGGTCAATCCCTGGTGAATTATGAATTTTCGGGTGTGGCACTTCTTCATGGTAATGGTAATCGTGAATTTTGAGCGATTCCACCCGGGTTGTAATTGTGGACTTTCTGGCAGGTGGTTCATGCAGTATCATGCGACTGGACAACAACAACCTTTCTCTGTCGGTGGTGCCTATAAAGGAGTACTCATGCAATGACTCCAATATTAAGGTCTTTATGCTGGGCGAGCAGCAGGTTAATAGAGACATGGGGCCTCCATCGATTTTCAATGTGCGCAACGCCGCAGATCCGCAGATTGCAGCCAAGGCATCCATGGCTGCCGCAGGTACAAAGTCCCATATGCGAAAGTATTTCTCCCACAGGGTGAAAGCTTTGACCCTCCCCAAGGTCGCCAGCTTATTCAATACGTCAACCAAAGCTTTGTCGCCTTGCAAATCTTGCTCCTTGAGTGCCAGCGGTGCACAGGACATTGTTTCCCATGACGCAAGAACAACTGTTGTTATATAGGCGAAAAGCCTGGGAGAGTCGTTTATGACAGACAGTAGTTTTGCGGCTGCGGTTTGTTTGCCTAGCTGTGCTGGATATACCAGTTCAACTCTCGAAAATAGGAGCTCTTGAGAATGTCGTCGGAAGGTTGGCGAAACGAGTGATGTGTTGTGTAGCAACGTTTCGTCTGGTTGTCCGTCCTCAGTTGTTAAATAGCTCACAGTGTGCTGAATGAGCTCTGACGGAATAGTGGGTCGGTGTATCCTTGTTGAAGCAAACATGGTTGTTCGAGTTCAAAAGCAACGGTGGGGTTTGAACCTGTTGACCAATGACCATGACAATGATTATTTATATGAATAATCACGTGATTGTAGGATAAGATAAGATAAAGTGCCTGGGCCCCCTGGCTGCTAAGGATCATAGACAATTTATACAGTGGCACGCTATTACTTAGCCCACTCGAGTGCTTGGTCAATTACCTCGAGACTAATTTTGCGTCATGAGGTTTCTCTTTCCCAGGACATCCCGCAATATTTGAACCGATGGAAACCAAAAACTAAGGGTCACACTTCTCGATGCTATTGATGTTGGTACCAAACGCTCATGTTACACCATCTCCAATGGTGGAACATGAAGACGGTTACGTGTTAACAACAGATGAATGCCTTGAGATACAGGCCGATTATTTCCGAAGATTG